>JAADVE010000175.1:0-28634 GCA_023334595.1 Pythium utonaiense | reverse complement strand
TGATACGTGGCTGCTGTACGCGACCAATTTGTTACTCGGGTTGAACACAGGGTCTGACAGCTACGAAGCGTTGCTATTCGCGAGTCCACTAAGTGAAGGCGAGTTCCACGATGCCGCTATCGATGCTGCATGGGAGACGAAAGACCAGACGATGACACCGCTCTTTTCTGTGGAAGCCGATAAGTTTTCAGCCGCAGCGATGACAGCAACCAACAGTGGGTCATTGATGTCCGAAACCTATCTAGGATCTCAAGCAGATCCTAGTTTGGCCTCGCAGTCACAGCTCATCGTCTCCAGCCTCAGTACGTTTCTATCCATCTCTATCACGTCTTGTTGTTTTCTGATCACGATATTGCACGGCAGATTCACAAGACTCGCTCGGATCACTTGGTTTCTCGCAAGGCTCCTTCTCCTCTTCCCAGAATGGCTCCTCGACTAGTAAGCAGAAATACCGCCGGCGATTCATGGTACGCTCCGGAACGACGAGCTCATCGAGTTCTCAGTACGCGACTGGTAAATACTCGCGTCAAGCAGACAAAAACTTCTTTCAGGAGAGACACGCGATGCAGAAGAAGAATGAGGAGGCGATGCTCAATCGTCAACGTAAAGCTCGAGCCCAGCGAGTGGTGATGCGACGAAGGTATCGAGTGGGAGAGTATCCGGATATTCAGATCAAGCTTCGTGATCTTATCGATCCACTCATGGCACTGTGCGAAATGCACGCGATGACCTCCTCAGTTGTGCTATCTGAGCTGATGCCGGCCATCCTGACCTCGAAACCGACGAGCCAAGACAGCAGTCGATTGCAGAGACTCGGGATCTGCATGGATCAGGCATTGACACAAGGCAAACATTCCCTCACATTCGTCGGAGCAGTTCACCTCGCGTACTTCTCCAGTTTTATGAAGGAAGCCAGTCTCATCCCGTCGATGAGTTTGTCCTACAAAACTATTGGAGCGAGCGGCCTTGCAAGTGGCAGCACCCTCTCTGGTGAGCTTATCTTGGAAGAGTATCTGAATCGTGACGTCCCCGAATCGAAAGATGCGGCGGCTGAGTGTTGGGACTTGCTGTACAAGATTCTGGCGACGAACCAAAAGAAGAACCTGCTGGTAGCTCTCTCATCACAGTGCTGCACCGTCGAAGAGTCCAAAGTTGCATTGCAGACACAGTTATCTGGCGATCTCGCTGGAGCGATTGCCTGCTACCGGAAGGCTGAAGCTGTGCTTGAATCTGAGCTCGAAATCCAACCAGAAGACGCTCTCCTAGCCGCTCGATTTGAGCTGCATCGCAGTACGTGGGAAAGATATGCCTGCTTAGAGCAGCTCAACAACTGGGACAAGTTGCAACGCGAGTTCGTAGCAACCGGCGACTCCAATTTTGAGTATGTGTGGCTGGAGCAGTCTCCATACCTCGAACGTGGTATCGGCTACTGTATTCGAAGCTTCTTGGGGTCACTTGGTACTGAAGTTGACGATGATATCAGCGACTCAGAACCGCTGCAGCAGTTGCAAGAGTTCCTGAAAAAGCCCCAACAAGATCCAGCGCAATGGGAGACGATCGTTGGACGCTTCGGCGTGGAGGCATGCTTATCGGCTATTGTGCTTGGAGAGAACGGAGGTGCCCGCGTACTGGTTGAGCAGTTGTATCCTGTCTTGTTGAATCGATGGAGTGCCACGAGCAAGATCGCACGACTGACACGGCTCGAGATTCTTCAAAACCTGTCGTCTGTAGTTGAGATCGATGAAGCTCTACACCTCAGCTCAGGCATCGAGTCGGCGTCCTCAAATTTTCACGCTAGGGATCAGTTTGCTGGATTTTCCACGCGATGGAGTCAAGTGGTACCATCACTTGGTGAAGGTTCCATGAGTGCGTGGTCTCAGTTCTACATGGTTCAACAAGTGCTCATGGGGTTCATCAAGCGCACTGGTCGAAAGGAGGGACTCTTGTCGGCGGATGCACTGAGATCAATGTACAAGGGGTTGGGAGAGCTCATGCTTCGCTACGCCGCTGCTGCCGTTCAGAACGACATCTTGGCTCTGGGTTCCAAGTACTTGAAAGACTATCGAGAGCTGTGCAACGCGGAGCAACTCCCGAAAGTAAGCGTCTTAATGGTCGACGTCTTCGTCTCTCACGTGCTCAAGCTTGCTGAGCGTCAAGCACAGAAAACTTCACTCAGCGGCGAGGGACTCGCACCTGATGCGGTCAACGCCATCACGCGATACTATCAGACATCGTCCAAAATGTTCGACAACTCTGATATTCTCGAGCTCATGGAAGAGTTGTCGCTCATGGATCGTGTTGCGATGGGTTCTTTGGAGGCGAAGACGTTTGGCACTGCGGCTCAGTTTTACATGCGAGCCGGCCTTGACTCAGCAACGACAGAAGAGTTCTTCACGCGTGCGTTTGACACCTTCCAGCGCAGTACCCGAGCCATTCCAAGCACACCGACCGGCGAAGATGACTTCGACCTCGCTTCGACCGCAGGGACCTCATTCGCTCGATGCCGGACGACTTTTATCGAGTTCCTTGTGGACATTCTGTTCAGTCCGTCGGTTTCCGATTGGACAGTCTTTGTTGACCGCAAGACCATGGTCGTGGCCTTCATGGACAACATCCTTGGTGGTATGGCATGTGGAAACCAAGAGTGCTCTAACTACTTCCCACAGCTCTGTGAAGTCGTACCAGCGTTTCCAGACATTGTCGACGAGTTTGAGAAACGAGTGCTCACGCAGATTCCAATCTGGACGTGCCTCCGATGGTCTTCGCAGCTTCTCGCGCTCGTGAACGGACCGATTGGTTCCACGATTGTTCGGATTCTTGAAAAGGTGCGTCGTCACGATGTTGATGGGAGTTGTATCGTCATGGTTCTTAGGAGCTCATATGTATTGTAGATGGCGGCCGAGTATCCAGTGGCGCTGTTTTACGATTTCAAGATCACGTTTGGAGATCAGAAGAAGAGCACATCGAAAGTGGATCTCAGCCGACTTGCCTTTCTCGTTTCCAACCCCGTCATGGAGAAATTCGTCGACGCGCTACGGCTGTGAGTCTTTGTCTCGTGTGGTGACAAAGCCTTTGATGGGCACTCTTCATTGAGCTGACATTGGCATCTGTTCCGTTAGTATTCATCATCCCGAGCTGCGGCTGAAAGAAGGATTGCGCGAAGTAGCAAAGTTCCTGGAAGAAGGGAAAACTGCTGATGCAAAGCAGCAAGTAGCTCACATTTGGGAGGACTGCTTCGCTCTGGAGCATCCACGACTAGGTGGTAAGATTGGCCACTACAACCGCGACTGGGCTCGTCGTGCGAAACGTGACGTGGAGAAGATCATGGGGAAGGATGGCGGCAACCTCAGCGCGAAGACAGTGTTGGCTGCGCGTGAATGGATCTCCAATAACTTCTCGGTGGTCCCTGGTAAGCACGGCATCACCAAAGACATGAAGGCACGGCTGTCGGATTTCGCTGAATGGTTGGACGAGTTCGATCATTCCAAGTGCCGTTTGGAGCTCCCCGGCCAGTATACGACTCGTACGTTTACTTCGCATCTTCTCTAGTGGTCATGGTCACTAACGTTGCACTCTGTGCCTAGGATGGGGAAAGCCTGATCCGTCAAGCCACGTGAACATTCTAAGCGTGTACGCTTCACTCGGTGTGCTAGCGTCCAAGCAGCTCCCAAAACAGATCACATTCCATTGCAGCGACCAAAGCAACTACACATTCCTCGTGAAGGGTGGCGAGGACTTGCGCCTCGACCAGCGGATCGAGCAGTTATTTGACGTGATGAACCAGATCCTAGCAAGCCATCCAAGTTGTCGTGATCGCAACTTGAACACCAAGACGTACAAAGTGATTCCGATGACGGCCGAGATTGGCATGATCGAGTGGCTGCATGGCACATCGACGTTGAAAGGTATCATCGAAAGACAGCTTGAGCAAGACCCACGTTGCCAGCAGCTCCAGAGCAACAAACGCGCCAAGCTGCAGCTCTTCAACACGACAGCAGCCAAACAGTACGAAACTTTCCTGATGAAGCAGCGTGGCAGTTCATTCGCGGCCAAGGTCGCCGCACCTGCTCGCCAGGACGTCCTCGCGTCCTTCCAGTCAGTGCAAGCTCTCATCCCAGGAGATCTCTTGCGGCGCCAATTGTTGGGCCTGGGTGCTGATCTGGAAGATTTCATCTCGATCCGAGACGAGTTCGCCAGCTCACTCGCGGTTTTCAACGCGTGCTCGTACATTTTGGGGATTGGCGATCGACACCTCGACAACTTCCTTCTCGACCATAGCACTGGCCGCGTGATCGGGATTGACTTTGGAGTGAGCTTCGGTGCTGGAGCGAGCGTGTTGCCTGTGCCCGAGTTGATACCGTTCCGGTTCACTCGGCAAATGGAGAGCGTGCTGCATCCATACGACAGTGGAAATCTTATGGTCCAGGACATGCAGTCGGTGTTCGAGGCGTTGCGTGCAAAGAAGCAAGTCATCGAGAGCGTGATGAACGTGTTTCTCCATGAGCCACTGCTAGACTGGCAGCAGTCGACCACCACGCATCAGCAAGAGATCTTCACTACCAGTCAAGAGACCACTCAGGAAGATGGCGACGTCTTCTTGGCAGGCAGTAGTAGCACGAGTGGTGGCACCAATGCTTCTGAGGAAGCACTGCCCAAGTCGAGCAAGAGATCCAAGTCGTCAGCATCGTCTTCAGCCTCCGCATCGAGCAGCTCGACGGCTGCCTCTGGCTCTCCAGGCGTCGCAGCGATTGCTTGGCTGCCCGACGTGAAGGTGGCTATTGCACGCCGCAAGCTCGAAGGACTGTCGCCACGCGTGCTCCTGAAGGAAGAGCTCGCGCAGAACGTGCATTTGGGTAAGCAGCTGAAGCATTTCCAGGCGATGGTGGATACTGCGGTGCCCAACGGCGCGCCCATGAACGCAACGGCGATGAGTTCGCTGGCGCAAGCACAGGAACTCGTGGCGCTGGCCACTGCGCCGGACCTATTGGGACGCACTTACCACGGCTGGATGCCGTGGCTCTAGTCCGCAGTTGCTACCGCGCGTCCGCGCACTGAAACGACGGGCTTGGTGTCCATCTCCAGACGCGTGTATCGTTCCATCCATGTATCATCGCAGTCAGCTTTGCACGTCCACGGAGGACACGGCCACGGCGCTTCAACGTTGGGCCACGCGGCGTCGGTGGCCGGGTTGTGTCATCCACCGGCGACATTCGACACGCGTTCAGGGGGCTCACAGATCACATGTCGAGGCGACAGCACCAGGCGCCATCGCCACGAGCCCATCAATGCAACGCCATCGCATACCATAGCAATACAATGAGAAGGGGTCGAATTGCGCATTGTCGCTGCATGCATATCCGCTGCCCACCAGCGGACACGATGGAATCTTGGGAGGAGCTACGCGGGACAAAGCCGCGGCGCGGGTCCTTGGACGGTTTTGATTGGCTGGAGGCCGCACGCCACTTCGACCAGAGAGGGAATGCCGCGATCTGATTGGCTGGAAGCGCACGTTGAGGATCCTGACATCAGCACGCAAACGTCACTGACGCGAAAGGCCGCCAGATGGAAATCTGTGACAGACCCGCATTACCTCCACAAATACATTCAGTGGGTAGTACCGTGATCCTGAACATCCTAAAATAAGATACAGTGGATTCTGAAAAACGATAAATGCGGCGTATGATAGATTGGAGGTATCGTTGTTCGTAGAATGATGGGTTTTGACCACGTCATGCCCAACGAATGCGAATGTTGCTTGAAGATGCACCTCCAGAATCCCCACGACCGCACCAGTATGCATGCTGCATGTACTGCACGCCACCACCCACAACAGAGGTGCTTCCATGCATCATTCGAAGCAGGAATCTAGCGCCACCCACCCACGCGCTTTCCCTTTCCTTCCACGGCGTTTCCGTTCGATTTTTCGTGGTTGCGGCGCAGGTGCCCGCTCAGCAGGTCACCCGGCTTCGTGCGACCTTCGCGCAACCTCCCCACGTCTTTATGTCGCTCCTGGCGCTGATGGGAGAGGCGGCCTTTCCAGCGAGCAGCTCAGTTACCGTACGGCTATAACCGTCGCGCGTCGGCTCCATCTCGCTGGCCCAAGGCACGCGCTCTGCCGCACATCGCGATCCCCAGAACCCGGCGACACCTCCCATCGGACGCCGCGAGATCTACTGCGTACCTGCCCACTGCGCGGCGCTCTGTATTGACTTAGTGCACACGCGCGACCCGACGAAGCCCCGCCCGCTCGCCGCGCCGTTCGTTACCAGACGCATACCCACGCGTGGACTGCTGACGCGACGCACTCCCATCCCCTGGTCCCTGACGAGTCTCTCCCTCCCGCCGACCTCTAATCATCCATCCGCACGGCGGTGTAAGATCCAGCGTGGCAACCGCCGAGCTTCCACCAGTCAGCTTGAAGCGAGCGCGTGCCCCGTGAAAGTCGCCACTTTCAGCTTCGCTGCGCGCATCGACGAGTGGTTCTATTCGACACTCACGTTGCCATTGAAGACCGCGACCGCTTCCATTTTCGATTGAAGCTCCGCACTCTGCTTCTTCCTCTCGTCGCCGTGTCCCAGCGTCGCAACTCATCATTCTAATCGCTGGGGGCGTCTGTCGTCGCTGGCTGCCCCGACTTGTGTTCGTCTACCGCCACACCTGAATTCCCCGCGTCCCCGCGACACGTTCCTTCTCCGCCGCATCTGTGACCATCTCTTCATGCCAAGCAACATGGGCAGCTTGAACGGCGCGCTGTCCTCCTCCTCTGTGCACGAGAAGACTCCGCTCGTGCTGGCGTCGCCCCGCAAGAAGGCCACCTTTGCGGACGACGCCGCGGTCTCCCTCACGCCTCGCTCGCCATTGCGTCGCGCTGCGACCTGGCAGTTTTGGGCAGCCACCGCTGCTTCCCACCGCTTCTACCTGCTGCTGCTCATGGCCTGCATCCCCTTCGGCGGCCACTTCGTCAAGAACGGCATGTCGTCGCTCGAGCCGCTCATGATCCAGGACCCCGAGTTCCCACTCACCAACACCATGTACGGCGCGCTGATCTCGGCCGTGTCCGTGCCCAACATGTTCATCCCGCTCTTCGGCGGTCGCCTGCTGGACAAGAGCGGGCACCGCAGCATCAAGTTCTTCCTCGTGTGGATCTGCGTGGGCCAGGCTATCTTTGCCATCGGCATGGAGCTGCAGCTCTTCTGGCTCGCACTGTTCGGCCGTGTGTTCTTTGGCGTCGGTGAAGGCAGCGTCGTCGTCGGAGCGCGTGTGTTCATCGCTCACTGGTTCTGTGACAAGGAACTTACGTTCGCCATGGGCGTGTCCGTCGCGGTCACCAACCTCTCGAAGATGCTGGCGAAAGCCACTGTCGCGCCCGTCGCGCTGTACTTTGGCGGCTACGTGCAGGCGCTGTGGTACGGCGTGGTGATCTGTCTCGTGTCTGTTGTCGTCGGTGTCGCCGTGTGCAAGTACACGACGCGCCTCCAGAACATTGTGGATGACCGTGTGCAGCACGACGAACCTCTGGACGAAGGACTCGGCTGGCTCAATGCCTACGCCGACGGCAAGCGTCGCAAGCGCCAACGTATGCTGCAGATGCCTCCGCTCAGCCACGAGCAGGTCTCGTGCGAGTCGGTGCAGGAGTTCTCGCCCATGTTCTGGACCATTGCGATCCTCCACGTTGTCTTCGTCACTGTCTTCCACCTCTTCCAGAACGTCTCGAGCAGCTACCTCAACGAACGCTACGGCTTCTCCGTTGTCAAATCGGGCATCGTCAGTGCTGCGTCCCACACATTCGTCGTCTTCGCGCCATTCATCGGCCTGTTCATCGACCAGTTCGGTGGTCGCATGAACTGGATTGTGGCCTCGGCCCTACTGTCGATTCTCGCGTACGCGCTCATGATCTTCACGGAGGTCACACCGGTCGTCTCGATGCTCATGATCTCGGTGTGCCTCTCGTTCACGCCGACCATTCTCATGGCTGCGATCCCGAGCTCGGTGAGCCGCCGCAGCTTCGGTGCGGCCTTCGGCATCGTAGAGGTCACCGACGCCGTTGGTGCCTCTGTCGGCAACCTGCTAATCGGCTACTTGCGTGACAAGACGGGCAGCTACGACCTCGATATGTTCGTGCTGCTGGGCATGGCGATCATGACGTTCGTGCTGAGTATCGTTCTCGTGCTGCAGGACAAGCAGCACGGAGGCATTCTGAGCGCGCCGAGCTCACGTCGTCGAACGCTCTCGGTCGGTGACGACGAGCCCATTGCACCCATGGTCATGCGTGACAGCACCGGCAGCGAGCCGTCCCACGAAGATAGCCCTGCGCAGGGCCAGCGAAGACAGCAGCGACCGGCGTCCTACCAGTCTACGAACAACGTGGTGTAGAGATCGCCAGCGCAGCATTAGATAGCACGTGTACTACTTTACTCTTCTTCTCCCTCTACCTGGGAAGCTAAACCGAAATACCAAACTCCTGTACTCTTTGCCTTGACGACTCGCTGCATTGTGCGTGCTGTTACGACGCGAGCTGGTTGTACATAGCGAAGAGAAGCTTCTGGCGAAGCACAGACACGCTCGAGTACTCGGGCAGATGCAGTCGACTCAGGTGGTGATCGATGACATCCACCACAGGGAAGCACGCATCTGGATGAGCTAATGCGTCCGGCAGAGGCGCGGCGAGTTCGAGTCTGAACTGTTCACTGGGAGGTGAGCCTGTGGAAAGCACGCGGCGCTTCCAGCTCTCGATAGGATCTTCAAGAGAATCCTCCCAACTGCCCGATGCAGGTGAGGGCTTGCCACGCAGAAACTGCATCAAGATCGCACGCTCGAGAGTCGAAAAGCTGCGTACGACGCTCCAGAAGAAGCTGTGATGGCTTGCTTCATGGTCGAAAGCGGCGTTGCTGCGGAGCTTGTCAATTGCCCACACATCTCTGCCGGAGAGCCGCCAACGTAAGGTCTCAGCTGTAGAAAGCTGGAGACACTCGGCTGGAATGACGGAGCAGAGACCATCTCGCACGGCTCGAGTGGCCATCACGCCGCCCGAGTGAAGTCTGTCCCCTTCACTGGAGGCTGAGATACTGGACTCGTCTTCGGTGAGCAGTCTTTGCCAGAAGTCAACAGAGATGAACTGCAGTGGTGCGAGGCACCGCGACCGCCAGACGACACCGAGCAATTGGCCCACGTGAAAGAACCACAACAATGCTTCTTCCACCCGAACTTGGCATCGGCCAGCGAACTCCGGCAATAGCAAGTGGGCGTTCACGTCCAGTTGCACACAGACAGTGGGGGCGTCCCAGTCTCCGACGCTAGAAGCTACTCGTGGCGAAGAGTCCGGAATGAAGAGCGGGAATGAGGGAGACTGAATCTCGGTGAACACGTCATCAAGTAGCTTGAGATACAGAGATGGCTGATCCGTTGGAGCCTCTAGAGATGCTGCAAGTTGGCCGGTCTCGCTTGATTCGCCTTGCACGATATGGAACGTTCGCGTGATCCCTGAAGGGTCCGTTGAAGTGACACATTCACGGCGGAGCTCATGCGGAGCTACGCTCGCAAGCTGTTTCGATAGTTGCGCGAATCGTGTGCGTGTCCGGCGTTCTCCTGGTGGTGGTACAAACCACACACGTGGCGGCGCGCTCTCGTGCTGCCAGAAAGGTGTCGTTGACTCGCTGGCTGTAGGTGCTTGGATTTGGATGCGTATCATTTCCTTTGGTTCGTTTTGGGCTGTGTCGTCTGGTGCTCCAAGGTCCGAAGACTTTGAATCATTGGCCGATGGAGTCAACGTCAGCGTGGCTGTGCGACGCAACGAGTCCGAAATGATCTTCTCTCGCTGCCCCGCAAACAACCGTGCACTCAGGAACTGCACGACGTCTACACGACGAAGGACTGTCGCGCTATGAAGGCCTGTGGCCGCTGGAACGCTGATCTCCTGTCTTGATACTTCTAGACTCGCAGCTAGTCTCGCAGCCACTGTCAAGCGGCTACGGATGGTGTCATCAGGTGAAGAGCGATCCGCTGGATCTAGGGCTACGCTCAAACACTGCTCCCACTGCGAAAATCCAAAGTCTGGAACGAAAAAGAGGCGAATGACGCGGTAGACGTGCTGGTTCAAATCCAATAAAGCAGCCAGACGCATGAGCAGATCTTCTTGCTGAAGGATGGGATGATTCGCGCTCGCCATCGCTGCCTTGAACACGTCCACAATATCGTGGAGTACAAGCGCACTTGACAAATCTGCGGAAGTCAGTTGATGAGGTGAGCTCACACCTCGGTGCCATGCGACAGCATCCATTAACGACACCAGCTGCATGTCCATCTTGTCGTCCACACGGCGGCTCTGGGCATTAAATGCTGCCTTGGTCGTCTCTAATGCTGTGGCTGACTGAGAAGCGTTGAGTGGCTCACTTGTGGGCTCGCCTTCTCCAACAGGAATATCATCGATATCCGTCGATAGTACACCAGAGGCGATGCGTTGACGTCGACTGCGGTGGACTGGGTAGTCGTCTGGGTAGCGAAGCATCTCTCGGCAAGTGTGCAGGCTCCAGCTTCCTATACTGAGCGGTTTGCCAGCACCACTGCTGTCGAGACCATCCAAGACCTCGTACCACAACTCGTGCTTCGCTACTCCAAGCACAACGCAGTGACCACGGCTTGTGAAAATCGAGTCACCAGGACCGAGACCGAAGTCATGCACCACCGAATCACGACTAGCATCAATCTGAACGATGTCGCAAAGTGCAACCTCGCGCCAAAGGAGCTCGCCATTTCTCCACTTGCGCCATATCTCGAATGTCTTGGAGACCTCTCGAGCAGTTTCAGGCTTGGTTTCAGCATACGGAAGATGAGCAAGTCGTGAGAAGCCCAGTGCTAGCCGAGCGGAATCGACGAGCTCAAGCACTGTTGCGAACTGCGGACGCTGGTGGCAAGCACTCGCGGAAGACGAAAACGTCGACGGTGGCACAATGATCGTGAGCTGGTCGTCTTTGTTGTACAGCGAGACGGCTGGGTACCACTTGTGGTCTGCCTGGCCCCCACCACTACCTCCACCACCTTCTAAGCTGCTTCCACCTACATTTAAGTTTGTCGCCGCGACGCCGAGGAACTCACCATTGCGACTGTACGAAAGCGTCCGAGCGTTGCAATCCAGTGCGACTTGGATGATATCTCCCTGTTTGAAGATCTCGCCGTAAGATTGCAGCTTGCTCTTGTTGTGCCACACCGCCTTGTTGGCTAAGAAGCCGTAGCCGTACGCATCGCTACCGATGTAGTTTTCCAAGTTGGCTTCGGCTGTGCAAATGCCAATGAAGATGTTCTTGGACACACACGAGTCTATTCGCACGTGCCAGTGGTGCACGCCTTCGTCAAAGGCAACACTTGCACGAACTGTGTGCCATTTCTTGTTCACAAGATTCTTGACCGTGCGGTTGCGGTTGGAAAGCACCAAGTTCTTGCCACATGCGTCGTTGCTGAGCTCAAAGACTTGTTCCGGTGGTGTTTGGATCTGCAGCTCACAGACCTCAATTGCTGAAGGCTTTGGAGCTTCCTCACTCATTGCGGCTTCACCTAGGCCTCTGCCCTCGTCAGCCGTTGTTTTTACTAGCCGGATCTTGTAGCATGAATCTGGAGCCAAATGCCTCAACACAAGTGAGCCACTAGATGGCAACAAGTGCGGGACGCCAGGGTGCAGGCCATTAGGCAGCCAGCTTGAAGATGCTTCTTTCCTCGATCGAGAAAGACGATCAGTTGTCGGGCAAACCTCTAGTGATAGCGCACAGTTTTCGATCGGGCTGACGCGATTGACTTGACTCCCCTCTTCTTCAACCACATCATCCGTCGCGGCTTGTCCTGGGTCGGCACACTTCCACGATATGGTTGTGTACGTCGATGCGAGCTGCTCTATATGAAGCTGCATTGTCGTGGTTCGCAGGGGAACTACGTTTTGAGGTATCGGTGGTGGAGGCAAATGTCGAAGGGCGATCTCCCACAACGTTCTCGTGTTGATACTGAGCAAAGTCGCGCGCGGAAGCTCTTTTCTCATCGTTTGGTTTAGCCGCTCGATGAGATATTCAAGCGGAATAATATCACCGGAACCTCCTGTGCTTCCATCGTTTGCCGCGCGAGAGCAGATAGCCAAAGAGATCTTGATCAACTGAAAGGCAGCCGTTTGCCACGGCGCGTACACGCCAGTGGCCGACGCTGCAAGCTTTGTCAAGTCATCGACGAAAGGCGGTGAAATGGCGACAACAACGGTATCCATAGCTGCTTTGGAGGCTGACGTCAGCGGCTCAAGAGAGCGTTGGACCACAGAAAGTAACCACAGCGTCCACCGAGCATCCATGGCGAGCACCATGATCTTCGACGTAGACTCGTCGTGGTGGCTTGATCTTCTCATCCGAAATCGAGTCACATAGCGCGCGGCTTTCATGGTCTGCGACCGGACTTCTTTCAGTAAGGTTTGCAGCAGTAGCAGCTCCTGTACACCGGATACAAGAGAGCGCGAGGCTTCATACTTCAGCTGCGAAACGATACCTTCGCTGAGAGTTGTCGCATGAGTCGCTGCACAAGCTCGATTCACAGCGGCAGGCAAGTCAGAAGCATTCAGCTGGAGCTGGATACGGAGAAACTGGCACAGACCGCTTCGCCCCTTCTCAATCCACTGGATCACAACTGGATACGTGATGCTAGGGTCGCTCGCCTCGCCAAAGAGGGTAGACTGGACAATAAGGCGGCAGTAGCAGAGGCTGAGAAGTGACTGAGCAACCACACACGCCGGAACTAAGTCTTCTTCACAGGTCGTTGACCGATTGTTCCCGTCTTTTGATTTACTCGCATCATCATCGGCCACGAGGCCCAAACACTCTCGACGAAGTAGCTTTTCGACTGCGAGCGAGTACGTTTGGTAGCAGGCAGTCGACAGAAGCTTTATCACGTCTCCTTCTTCGCCTTCATGATCTTCATCTTCTTCCTCCTGCTGTTTTGTGGATAGGAACGGATTCATGCTCAGTGGTTGGCCTCGCCGACTGGACGCGTTCGTAGGTCTTGGTCTCTCGGGTGACGAGATCAACTCACGATTCCGCGTGTGTTGCTCTGTGTGAGGACGGGAGTCTCGTGTCGGACTTAGTGTGAGATGCAGCAGTCTCCGAACTCCACTGGCTGAGGACGATGACCCAACAAGCGATAGATCGTCTTGTGCTCTACGGGGTTTCTCCGCAGCAGACAATTCCAGCGCGGATTGCTCGAGTTCGTTGTCTGTTGGCCGAGAAATATCTGAAAACGACCGCAGAACTGAGGATGTTGCGTCTTTTTCCATTTGCTCGAGGATCCACGACACCGCACCGCTGTCATTGACGCTAAACGACGTCTCTTGAGCACACCGTGCCGCCCATGAGCGCGGAAAGCCAAGGTTTACCAAGCCCTCCACGAGTTCGGCTTCTCGAGATCCAGACATCACCTCCCCATCAGCGTGCTCATCGTCCTGATCTTCATCTTCCGATCCCTCACGACGAGAGTCTTGTCGGCCAGCACGAGGATCCGGATGAATACTAATAGAGTCCACGATGGATCGCTCGGAGAAAGACGCGGTCTCTGCTCCCTCAACGGAACCAGGAAGCTGACGAGACGCGTGGAGTCCACTGCGGTGGTACACACTGACGGATTCACCAACCAATATCCTATGTAGTACTTCTTCGCTGTCCGCGTCTTGGACTTTCGTGTCGTCGTCAACATCACAGGCATCACCATTATCTCGCAGCAGCTCCTCGTCTCCTTCTTCGCAGCTCTCCATCTCCTCGTCAGACGTTATCTGGGATTCGATTTCCACTTCTTCGTCCGGAACTTCTTCCATTGCGTACACCACAGCTTGAAGCCGTTGTTGGTCGAGTGGTGACTGAAGGGAGGGTAGCTGCAATGCATTTTGGGCATAGTAATCCAAGCCATTGGCCCTTGCGTCATTTCGTCTGCCGAAGTTGAATCGGACTCGTTGGTCAGCATTCAGCGACACAGCGGGATGCATCACAGTCGTCGACGTTAATGGCAAAGTGGTGAATGCGATGCCCAGAAACTTGTTGTTCAAGAAGTAGCTGAGCTCCATACGGTCAGTGTCCAGCAGCACACCGACAACGTCTCCAGCTTTCCACATTTCACCATACTCGACGGGGCTCACGTTCCATTTCTTGCATCGATAGCCGTCAAAAGCCCAGCTATTCGTCTGGTCACCGACACCTTGGCCCTGGATAGCATCGGCCACAAACTCGCCGTCCACGTACCCAATTTGCATCAATCCATCTGTAAGGACCTGGACTTCGTAGTACCAGAGACCTGAGTTTGCTGTGATCACCACTCGACCAAGGCGCACCGTCGGGAAATGCTGAACTGCCTGAACTGTGAGTCCTTGTATGATCACCTCACCACCAAGTGGCTCGATTGCCGCAGCACGATGTCGATTTAACCGCCATGATGTTGTCTGCTCTATGTCCATGATACCAACTTCTAGACTGTGCTGCTGATCCTCCAGTCGAGTCGATAGCGTCTCGACGAGGACTTCAACCTCGTCCTGAACAAGCAGGTTCTGTCGTCCACGTGATCGTCCCTTTCGCCCAATCAAAGATGACATTAATGATCGAACGGACGAGAGTCTGTACGCTTGGTTCGCGTTGGGGCCGAGCCTGTGGCTCAATAACTCTTTCACTGGCAAAGCACACAGCCGAAGGAGCGGATGCAATACAGTCGTGTTCGACAGGATTCCATGGTGCCATTCGCGGGTGCTGATGCTGTTAACACTTGCCTGGAAGGCCATACTACGAAGGATCCTCGCCTGCAGCTCGAACACTTTCGCCAGCCGGTAATCCGTTGCTCGTGTTTGTAGAATATCGTTGGCGTCGTGATGATGAGGCAGGCGCCATGAATCGTCCAGCACGCTCAACGAAAATTGGCTGGAAACTGTCGACCACTTGGTGTCCATCCCAGAGCAATTGTAGGTGAGGCTAGACCATGGGATTTCAAGATCCATCGACAATAAGGATTTGACCGTTGGCTCAGAGCTCAGCACACTGAGCTTGAGGTCGTTGATGAAGAACTCGCTGTATCCCCCGCTAATCATTACAGCGACAGTTGTTGGGACCAACCGGCGATACCCGTTGTCGCTGAGAGCTTGGACGATGGCTGCGGACTCGTCTAAGAGCTGCACAAACAAGGGGCGCCAAGCTGGCGTGAAGGCAAGTGTCTGTAGCAAGTGGACAAGGGATGCATCCACAAGATGACGCCCTCCAGCCGACTGGATCGGATATGAACCACGATAACTGTCACCGGCACTATCAGTCTTCGTGATCCCTTGCTGAGTGAACAATGTATGCATCGCTGCTTGTGATGCAGTGACAGCGGTAGACTGGACACCTGCCCGCGAACCAAACGCATACAACTTGAACAGGAGTGCTCGTATGTCGCTCGAGTCGCGGCGACCAGTCCTCATGCAGGCGATGACTGTGGCCAGCATATCACGAGTTGGCTCTGGAGAATTCGGAGACGGCAGAATCTTTTGGAGGACTTCACTAATTGTGATCGCAATCTCGTAACAGCTCACTCTTTGGCTCAACCGCAGGGCGCGAAAGAGAAGCTCGACCACACAAGAGAGTGTCTCTGACTTACCCACTCGCGCGACTGTCGAATGATTTAAAGGCATCGCATGGAGCATCTGATCGAAGAGCCTGAGGGTTCGGAGGAGGCTCACTTCAGCTTCAAACTCATTCTTGGCCTGCAGGAAAGTTGGGCCTTGCTCGTACAAAGCTCGCGCAGAGTCGATGTCGATTGTGGTTGTGAACAGCCATACATCGTCCACAAGCCCATTCATTCCCGCTGTGACTTCTTGGGGCGATGCAATTGACTCTTCAGTCTGGTGCGCAGCGGTGACGCCGAGTAGACGTAGAAAGCTGTCACTTAATGAGCCGCCGCAGACGATCTGCATCCGAGCGTTGATCTGCCTATGTGACAATCCGCTCGGTAGACCTTCGGGTGCTGATAAGGACTGGGCCGGCAGTGGCCGACACGGAGTGGCTCTTCCGTTGATGTACATCACAGATCCTGGTCCATCAACAGACACCACTATGTGCGTCCATTTACGAGCTTGGAGGGGCTCAACAGACACGAATGCTTGCCACTGCGAGTTGAGCAACTCATCTCCAGCAACCTTGACAGCGTATCCCACAGAATGCACACCGTCACTTCCGTTTGACAGCCTGAACACGGTCAACCAGATTGGGTCGGCAGCCTCCACTTCAGTAACTTGATTCGATCCCGTTGAGGCTGCGCTCTCTTGGAGACGGTCACTCATGGAGCCAAGAGCCAAAAGATTCACATAGCTGGCTGGTCCGAGTCTCGGTATTGATGTTGGAGATGGAGAAGTGTCGTCGACAAACACCCAAAAGGATACAGCGCGAGCGAGTAGCGAATGAGACCTGTGTGATAACAGGGGAATCCGGAGTGGTTTTCCAATGTGGCTCCTTGACTTGGATATGCTGATTGGGCTGGCGAGAAGGAATGCTGCCATAGGCCGTGTATGCTGCTTGTTGCTATGATCTGCTTGAATCAGCGGCGATAATACGTCAAGCGCTACTTCGTACTCAGAAACATTGCGCTGAAGCACTTCTACGACGCAATCAAAGGCAGCCTTCCGAGATTCTGACGTGGTGAGGACCGCTGTCTTCCTTGGCAGCGTCTGGCTTCTTCGCGGAGAAGATGCTGGTCGTGACGGGGCTGATGCCGCACTAATGCTTGGCGCAAGCAGCAGCGGGTGGATTTCATCAACAGTTGCGGAGCCGTCTCCACAAAGCTTCTCAGTGATCACTGAGATCAGCTCAAATCCCACTGTTGTCAAGCGTCTGATGTCCATTCCAACCACCATCAGAGCTTCCACAGGGGTGAACCTCTGAGTCCACTGTTGTGTGTGGCGTTTGTCTTTCGCAACGGTCAGCTCAGCGCGGATCGGTGGGTGGTCATCGAGTCTTGTGTACTGCCTCGATGAGAGCAAGATGAGGAAATCTCTGGCGTGAAGAATGACGCCTGTGCTCGCGATCAACTCGGACAACTTGGACTGGCACATCGAACCACAGCAAAGCATCCACAGCCACACACCGAGCGCCTTTGCCTTCCCAACGTTGTCAATAGCATCCGCACTAACCGCATTCACAAGCTGCCGTCCGAGGTTTTCAACTGTCGACGCTAACCCTGCATACGAGGAGCTTGCCGATGGCAGGCATGATCCCCTATTGACAGTCGTATTGAATAACTGTCGCAGTAGATGGCCCTTCAAGCTTGGGGAGCTGACCATGTGCAACGCGTCTGTGTGGGATGTCAAGCCGATCAGATAGAGCGAAGGTCGGACAACGTATTCGAGAACAGCCTCTTCAAGACTGTTGTGGAACGCTTCCTCGACCAGGCATTCGTGCAGTGCAGTAACCCATTGTTGAAGAGAAGGCAGTGACGACACCCTTGCAAACTGTGTACTCTTGACCCCCAATAGCTGTTCGGTCCGT
The DNA here is from genome assembly GCA_023334595.1 of Pythium utonaiense. Classification (NCBI taxonomy): domain Eukaryota; phylum Oomycota; class Peronosporomycetes; order Pythiales; family Pythiaceae; genus Pythium; species Pythium utonaiense. Next base: position 11,124 of record JAADVE010000175.1, on the reverse strand, counting down.
TCAATCAGTTCGTTTTCGTTGTGGCTTGTGGTGATTCCCGTCGAAACTATTGCCTCAAACATCACAAGAGCCCGACCGATCTTTTTGGATAAAACCATATCGGAACCATCAGACAACGTGCCGTCTTTCAATGAGCTCGAGATTCCTCCAAACCACGCGATGAGAACGAAGCCGCAGTCACGAAGCAGGTTTGGAGTGGAATCGAGCTGAGTGTTCGTAGGTGCTGTCTTGTCATTTCGATATTGCTGGATATTCGCCAGGAGTGTTGTGCGCAGGATCTCGTCTTCAAGGCATTTCCGCAAATGCGCTGATTCTTCTGCACCAGCCGCTTGACTTGAGTTCGTGCATTCCTCAGCCTGCATTTGGCGCTCACTGGAATCCTCCCATTTCATGATCAAACCCGCAGAGGTTGACGCTCGATGCGATCCAATGAGGACGATGTCTTGCGGGGCACCCAAAAGTACTTCGAGGGGTGGCTTGAGATCACATGACCCATCCGCTCGAGTATTGGACAGCATCAACTGGCTTGACAGTTGACCGAAGAGTATTGCACAAGCCTCTCCTAACTCGAAGATCCATCTTCGAGCTGCAGCAGATTCGTTCCCCTGGGACTGTGTCCGCCAAACCACTTCGTCGACGAGCACAAGCATGGCTTTTACTCGAGGAAGGAGTCTCTCCACAAATCGAAGCGTATCCTCGCGATTTAACTTCGCATGCTGGTCCCGCCTGTGAGCTGGGGATACAAGTGCGTTTGTCGCTTGTATCGCCGGGAGCAAGACCTTGTCAAGAATACTGCCGCTGGCGTAATCTTCTGTTCCAGCGACACCGATCGCTTTACGAAGCAACTTCAAGATACCAACGCTGCCATCGAAGAGACCAGCAAGATAATCGACTAACCACTCAAACGCGCAGTCACACGCTGAACCCGACCACGAAGCCTCTGCACCCGCATCCTTATTGTCTTCGCCGATGTCTGGGGAAACCGAGCGGCAGCTTGCTACTGCAAAGCCATGGCCTTGAAGAACTCCGAGGAGCTGAAGAAGTACACCAACCCCATGTCCTCGCATCGTATCGTTATCTTCAAATCGCTCTCGAGGGTCGAGCAAGCAAGCCTCGAGCAGAAGTTTCGAGTTCTGTTGGAAGAGACTTGTATCGTTTGCTTTATCGGATGTCTTCAGGCACCCGTGTGAAGTAGATCGTTCAAAGTTCTTGCGAACGATCTCCCCCATTATTGAATCCTAGAGAGAAAGGCCGATGTGAGTTGAGGGTCAAGACCACAATTTCCACAGCGGACATACCTCTGATAATTTGGCTACAAGTGCTTTCGTGTGAACTGGTGTAGGGACGGCTCGAGCATTGGGAGATGAAATCAACTCCCACAACAGATTTTCTCGAGCATCCCGGGTCGGAAAGAACGACGTGAAGCCAACCTATGTAGCGCATCGTGAGTCGCCCAATATGACTGGATATCAAGCGGTAGTACTCACTTTCAGGATGAGAGCGGCTTCTTCACGAATCACGTTGTCAAGCTGCTGAATATGGTCGCGTTGTGTGGGGTCTTCGGCGATGAGTTGACCAACGCCATTGGTTGCGAAAGAAACGGCGATGTCGTGAACACGACCGAAGAGTGATTGATCTGTCTCCGATCTTCTTGCAGGTACGTGCGACTCTGACCAATAGCTTATGTTTACAGTGAGGAGACGGAGACAATTGATGATGACGGATACCTTCTCAACGTGATCAGAGATCGAAGGGTTTTGAAAGTCGTGATCTTGGACGTGAGTGATCAGCGCTAAGAGACGGCCCACGGTGACTTCCGACGGATCAACACCGAACGGGAGTAGCATCGTTGAATTCGACTGCGTTTGAACGCGGCTGATATGGGTTTCTCCCAATTTCTGTAAGTACTCACCGGATATTCGCGCAACGTGAGAAGCGATGAAACTGATCACTGCACCTTGACTGTTCTCTGCTTCTTCAGCAGTGAGATTCGTTTTGATAGCAGCGTTACCCTCGAATCTCAACGAAGATCCAACCGTCACTGTACGCTTCAGAGCCTCCGCAACGGACTGGTGTCGGCGCAATCGATTGGGAGCACCAAGATCACCGAATTGGACGGAGTGACCTTGACGAAATTTGGAGGGCGAGATACTTTTTGTAGGCGAGGTTCCATTTGCATGTCGACCTGAGGATCCAGCGTCTTCCGCGAGGATGAGGTTGTACTTGTCTCCCACAGCAATAGCAACGGGGCGAAGGCCGGTCTGACTGAAGAACTCAACAAGCGTCGGCGACTTCCTAGTGATCGTATCACCGAGACCCAAGCGTCCGCTGTCCCCTTGCCCGAATGTCCACACCTCATGATCACTGGTGATAGCAACAGTGTGCTCACAGCCAGCCTTTGCATCCTTGACAATCTTCCCGCTAAGTGATCGCACGAGGGTCGGAACTTCGCAATTCTCTTCGTCACCATGCCCCAGTTTTCCGTTGGTGCCGGAACCCCACGTATACAGCCCACCTTCAGCAGAAACAGCCAAAGAGTGGTCCCAGCCGCACGAAACACGCACTATCTCTTCGTTAGCATCAGCGAGCACTTGGATTACTGAAGGCTTCAAACGCTTTTCACAATCACCGTGACCGAGAACTGGAGGAATTCCTGTTCGTCGGCTGTCCTTGTAACCGCATCCACACGAGTACACTCGTCCAGACACTGAACAAAACAGGGTATGCTCCCAACCACCAGACGCATGAGCTACTCGCTCGCCCAGCTCTTCCCGGAAGTGTTTCACCTCTGCCACGACAAGTTGGTCATTGGTGTGTCCGTGACCACACTGCCCTTGGTTGTTTTTGCCCCACGCGAAGGCGATCCCATCCGAAGTGAGAGCCAGAGAATGCGAGGCCCCGCACATCACATACCGGAAAGTACTTGAGCCAGATCGCAAAGCACTCTCTTCAGGAATGGGCACCTTGGTCGGACTGGATCGGTCGTTTGTATCACCCAGACCAAGACGCCCATTTGATCCGTTCCCCCATGCGTAGATAGCTCCTCCACTCATCAGCGCAATAGTATGGCCCAAACCGCACGCAACATCAGTGACAGTGCCCTTGAGGCTCAGCGAGTCGATGATGCGTGGTGCATACTCCTTGGAGGTCGTTCCGTGGCCAAGTCGATATTTATCACCGTTACCCCACGCCATAACCTCACCTTTGGTCGTGATCGCAATGCTGTGCGTCGAAAGTGAGTCGATCTTGATGAATTTGACATCTCTTGTCGACGCTATGACTGTCGGTACGTTCTTGTTTTCCGTACAATTCCCTTCAGAACAGGATGCGTGAGCGCACTGCCCGTGGCCAAGCTTGCCGTGGTCGCCCTTTCCAAAACTGACAAGGATTCCGACAGGGCTGGAGTCTTGCGGTAGCAGCGGTTGGCTTGGGACCTCTGCTTGTGCATTCCCCAGCTCCGTGAGTAGTTTGTGAAGCTGGCGGGTATGTTGGGTTGACAGCAGATCCGGGTGCTGGACCATCAGAAGCATGGCTTGGACGAGATCGCGGAGTCGCCCCCACTTCAGACTCAGTGCCACATAGGCCATGACAGCGTTGGCTCTATCTGCTTGGCTACTCGTTCCGTTTGTCTTGCTTGACGCGTTATCGTGGTTATCATCGACTTCGAGGAAGTCTCCGTAAAGGTTGAGAAGCTCTTGAAACACACTCCGCGTTGAGGTACCACTCGCTTCTACCGTAGCTTCAGAATCCAGCGCACAGTCCACGATCCCAGGCGACAGGGAGAGCGGCGGGAGGCTGTCAAGCATCGCAGGGATCTTCTGTGCGATCATCCCGAGCAGTCGGCCGTTGACCTGTCCAGCCGACCGCAGCGACGCGCAAAGACGAAAAAACATCTTCAGGCTGAGCTGACTCGACATGGGAAGCTCGTCCAAGCGCTTGGGCGTTAACGCATCCGCTGGAAGCGCTGCTGGATCGTGGATCTTCGCCGCTGTGGATGGCTCTGTCGACGTATCTGTCTGCGTCTCCTCGCCCTCGACAGCGAGTCGCTCGGTCTCTTCCAGAGCGCGGCGAGTGAGCGCTGTCAGCTCCAGCAGAGTCGCCTCCATGACGCGCATCCGCTTCTCCTCCAGCGTCAGAGGCCACGCAGCATCTAGCGCTCGGAGTTTCGCGAGGCGATCATCGGCGTCCTCGGCGGGTCGTTGCAGTGTCGCCTGGTCGTCGCTTCGCGTCGTGAGATCTCGGCGGGGCCCGTGCGCGTCGCCATGGTGGTGATAGTGCGCCTGGCCAGCTCTTCGCTTCTTCTCTGCATCCAGCTCTTCGTACCGCTCCTGGACGTACAGCGCGTCGCCCAGCAGCAGCGTCTCCATGCTCTCGCGTCGCTTTCTCCGCGCGACTCGTCAACTTCAATGGGCCGTTAAGTACGCACCACCCACCATCCGTACTTAGCAGTGCGAACCTATAAACGCTCCTGAATTGACTTTCCAGGAACGCTTCTCCCGAATGCCCTGATTTATCGAAGCCGAGAAGCTGAGCAGCTCACCAAACGCGACGGGTTCCGAACTAGGAGAATGGCGCGACGCGAGGCGCCCGATCTGCTGTACGCCGGGCGGCTGCTGCGCGTGGGCGACGGTGCCGATGATCTGCACATCCAGATCGAGAAGGACGCCATCACGTTCCTGCAGAAGCTCGCGGAGCCCATCACGGTCGTCAGCGTGCACGGCGCCAAGGTGCGCGGAGTGCTGCATACGCGCGGCTTCATCTCTTTCTCTCGTGCGGGACGGTGTTACTGAGGACGATGGGTGGATGCTGTAGGCGAGTGGCAAGACGAGCTTCGTGCACGACTTGGTAGCGCGACAGAATGCGGATTCGGAGCCGCGGACGCGCGTGGAGACGGCCGCGCTGCCCACTGCGGACGAGACCAGGTGTGTTGCGTTGCGTCGGGCTACTCTAGGCGAGGCGAAGACTCACTCCGGTTGTATTGTAGTGGTGTGTGGATCTATGTGAAGCGAGCAAACTACTCGGACGCCAAATACATCGCGTTCATCGACCGCTCGGGCTTCAGCTCCAACACGGTGCGTCCCGTTGTCAACGCCGTGCGCGGTGTTCTTCGCTGTGTTTAACGATTGTAATGGCCTGCAATGGTGCGCAATAGAAAGTCGAGCGTGTCCTGTACGCGATTCTCGCTGGCTTGAGCAGGTGAGTCCGAGCAACCTGAGGATGACAGCTCAAAGCAACTCCTACTCACTCGTTCCATTCAGTGTCGTCATCCACCACACCAACGGCCCACTCACCCCAGACACCCTAGGCAGCTTCACGTTCCTAGCGCCTGAAGGTGTGAGTGGTGACTCGGGCAAACCTGCTTTCGGTAAGAATTTGTTCTGCTTGCCACGCTGGGAAGCGACAGCTCCTCACCTATTGTGTGATGTATGTCAAGTGCTTCCACACGGCCCCAAGCTACTCTGGCTACAGCACAACACCACCACAGGCGACTTGAAAGAGCTCCTTGGGGCAAAGAACCTGTCCTCTCAGGAGGTGGAACAGGGTTTTCTTCGCAGTGTGTTCGCGGATCTGCCGCCCACCTTCCACGCATTTATCAGCCAGTTCGGCGCCGCCTTCCCAGACCAAACGTGCTCCACGCTACCAGCAGTGGATTCCCCTGCGTATGACAAGCGACTCGAGAAGTTGCTCCGCGTCTTGATGGAGTCGGGTCGGAACCGATACCTCAAAGGGGTGCAGCTCAATGGCCCTCTATTTGGCTCGATTCTCGTGTCGATGCTTGCGCACCGAGACGACAGCGTCTACCAGGTGCACTAAACTGATTGTACCGGTGCGTGCGTGGTGAGGAACTAACTGGCTGTGGCTCTCTGACTACAGGTCTTCCGAGGCCGTGTGTGGAAGGAGGTAATCCACAATTGCTGCCTGAACATCGTCGAGTCAGCCATCAAGCTGTACAAATCGCGAATGGCGGAGCAACTCGGAGGAATCGTAGACACGAGCGACCTCCATGACTATACGCCGCTCTTTACAGCTAGTGATCCGTTGCCGGTCATTGAACTTCCCTGCGAGTCTGATGTGCTGCAGCAGGTTCACGCAGAAGCGAAACGCACAGCCAAGTTGAACTTGCGTACGATGCCCGTCCGTTCTGGCAAGTTGAACACGTTGCTCAAGGTATGTTGCGATGCTTGCCTCAGCATTTACTCCGAGTATTGATATCGTCGTGCGGTATAGAAACTGTTCAAAGACCTTGTGGATTCACTGTACACGAAAATCCGAGAGGAGAACAATCGAATGTCGTCCAGTTTGTGCCGTGCGCTTCTGGCAGAGCTCCACGCGGATATGACGAAGAAGGTGGAGCACCACCTCGAGATTCAACCGCACGAAGACGATGGAAGCTACGCCGTCCAGTCTCTGGAGTTCAAGGTAAGCAATCGCGCAAGCACCTGGGTCTACTGGTTGCTCATTGTGCTGTAAATATGATATCCCTCTAGCGCTTCTTCCACAACTACCAGTCGTATCTATTCGACCTGATGGGCGAATACACTGACCGTGCACGTGGCCCAGTGAAGGTAGTTTTCCCGAACCTTCGTTCGAACTCTGTGACCACTCCTGATGTGTATCTTCCTCTGTTTGAAGAGAGAGGAGCTGGCTCATTTCTGCCAGGAAACCATCCGCATACAAATGAAAGACCTCGCCGCGGAGCTTGAGAACATCCGTGAACGAGACGTCGCTGCACTGGAGGTTCGTCTGAAAAAGCAATCATACTGATGGTTGTGTTGGGTGTTAACGCATTGATTGCTGTGGAGCAGGAGGCCGTTGAGGAAAATGAAAAGAAGATCGAAGAGGAGAACGCGAAACAAAAGCTATTCCAGCGCGTACGTACTGGCACACTGTAGAACGACACGGTGTGGAGGTCGTGGCTCATACGCTGTATCTGTTGTGACTCGAACCTGCAGGAGGCGATGAACGCGCAGACGGAAGTGAACAAGGAGCTCGTCGAAGTCGCTCGTCTACAGGCTGTGAGAACTTCCTGCTGCTCAGTTGCCAGCCCGTCTTCCGTTGTACTAACGTCATGTTCCTACCAAATCAGCAACGTAAAGAGGCTCTCGAAGGCGCTATTGACGACGTGGACGGCATGCACGCACTCGCGACGAAACAAAAGCAGCTCCTTGAGGAAGCGGCGTTCGTTTCTGTGCAGCTTCCGAGCCAGAAGGTTATTGACGCAGCCAAGGAGTCCATCGTCACGCAGCTGCAAGGGTACCTGATCAAGCAAGGCGGTGGTGGCAACGCCTTCAATCCGCTCGGCCGACGAAACTGGAAGCAGCGATATTTCATTTTGAACGGTGACAGCTTGATCTACGCCAAAACAAAAGACGACTACGAGCGTGGGCGTATCATCAAGGAGCTGCGTCTCACTGGGTACGACAATGTACTACACGATTAGGATTGCTGGTTGATGAATCTGACGACGAGGATGCACCTTTTTAGATGCCGAGTGGAGCCGTCAACGGATGCTGGCGAGGGCTTCGAGATCATCCCACCTCAGTCCGGGAAGAGCCCACACGTGTTCGAGCTGCAACGAGGCCTCTTCGATAAGAACAGCCGAAAGAAGAGCTCGTATGCTGACAATGGACGCGTCTTCAAGCTTCGGGCACTGAGTATCGACGAGCGAGCTAACTGGATCAAGATGCTTCGCCAGTCGGCGGGTGGTTACAAGTAGGAAACCTACACCTTGGAACCTTCCAGCCTGAGACTCGTATCTGCCTGGTGCCAATGTCAGACTTGGGTTCACCACCAGTCGGACGTGTCCATCGCCTTCTCCACGCGGGCTTCTTGAATAGAATGGGCCTTGAGACTAGTTTCTGTGTTGACTTCCAGTTGTATTTCTTCGAGGAGATGGCCGATCTGGAGCAACAATGACGAAATCTGCTCTGTCGCATCCTCCATATCATGCGTGAACGCCAACCCATCAGCAACCTATGCACACAAACATATACGTCAGCGTGGAGCCTTAGCAATCCATGAGATCACAGAATTGCACGCACCATAGATCCCATGCCGTCAGAATGCAACTGCTTCTGGAACGTCCCTAACGTGACAGCAAGACTGTCCAGTTGCCGCCTCAGTTCTTGTGGTGCGCACACGATTCCCGGCGTGGGCATTCGCTGGAGTGACGCCTCCAGTGCCCTGGTAACGACGCCTAGGTCCTCGTTGAAGGAGACGATTCTAGACGCTACTCGGACGAAGGGGTCTGCCTGATCTTGCAAATGGTCTTCGAGATCTCTCACGTGGAGCTCTCGGTCTAGTCGGATGGACGTGTCGTGGAGCAGTTGCAGTTTGGACTGGAGAAGATGCCACGCGGTGACGATTTGACGCTGAAAACGAAGCCACCGTCAGTAACAGAACAGCATGCGCCGTGGTACGCAGTCATGAGTCCATGGCTTGCTTACCTCTGCGCTTTGCTCTTGACGATGGAACGCTTCGGCTGCTTTAGCCTCCGTCAAGCACAGCTGCAAGTACAAGCACTCTAGCATCTCAAGTTCTTCCTCCGTCGAGACGGAAGGCACTCGCACAGCGGCTGATGACGTTGTCGATACGCTGGACACTGATGGAGGCATCGGCGTTGGTCTTTTGACGCTGCGTCCACCTTGAACAGTGCTAGGTGTCTTCGCCGGAGAGCTTACCGCTCGCCGCTTGACGGGTGTACTAGAGCCCGCAGACGCCGCACGAGGAGGCGGCTTCGACGTCGCCTTCTCAGTCGGTGGTGTGATTCGCTCGGAAGGCGTGGGTTTGGAGACTGTTCGCGGTGGGTCCGTTGCCAACGAGGCAGACCTGCTCACACGAGACGTCGAGACGGCTCCTTTTGGCTTCTGCGACGCCTTGTTCGCTCGGAACAAACGCAGTTTCTCTTCGATACTCATAGATTTCCCCGTCGATCCATCAGTGCTTGATCCGCCTGTCGATCTTCCATTGCTGTGGCTCGTTCTGGCCGTGGAAACGGCTGGTGTCGATGGCACGGGGGTCCTCGTACCTGCCGCCACCACTCCTTGACGGGTCTGCGCTGCGACTCTGGACGACGCACTGCGACTGGCACCGCTCACCTTGACAGTCGGTGCACTGCCGCTGCTAGTTGCCACCGCAGACCGCGCGCTACGGTCCGCTTTCGCCTCCAAATTCGACTTTTGCATCGCCTGGGCGTATCGCGATGCCACCACTTTGACTGATTCACACCCAGCGTAGAGCGACAGTTAGCGACCACAAACACACTGCCAGACACCACGCACATCCCTTTTTCCGAATGCTAGTAACCTGCAGCCTCACCTTTGGTCGCCTGCGCAGGCTTCCGCCGCGGCGTCGCCGGTACGTCGCTCTCCATGATGCGTGGTGTTGAGGATTTTCTCTCCACCGCCAAATCCTCCGCATCTCCCTCTACAAGAGCATCTGTCTATTAGAGCGCAAGATTTCGATAATAGAACATGGCTTCCAAAATTAGGAGGGCAACTTGAAGAGCCCAATCCGTTCCTCGTACTAATACACGAACCGCATCGAGCGCTCTACGAACAACGACGGCAACATGAGGCGGCCGGGATCGTCCCAAGGGATGGCTCGCATGCCAAGCTACATGCGAGCACCTACAGGGCTCGCGACTGCTCGCATGCCGCGGTCAGATTGCGTGCCGCAGGACTTTCTCGTCCGGGACCTGAAGGAGAAGCGCAAGTTCCGGCTTCTCTCGCGCAAGCTGACAGTGTTCGTGACCTTCGTCACCATCTACGTCACTGTTCTGCTGCTGGATCGCAATATCTCTGGGCGTGAGTAGACTGACTGTCTCGGACTGTGAAGAGAGGCTAACATGTCGTGTCTGGTCGGTGACAGGATCGATTGTGCGTGGTATCATTGCCAACGATGTGCTGCAGACATCCCGCGCATCCTCGGGGGTCACGTACTATTCGATCAACAGCATTGCCACATTCTGGGACTGGTTCGCCAATTCGTTCATGGAAGTTGTCTACGGACTGACAGACACCAACGGCCTTGTGAAGCGAGACGATGAGCGATACACAATTGCGTCCCACACGATCATCGTCGGCGGGTTCCATCTCTTTCAGCGACGTTACGCTGCTGTGAACATTTCATCACCAGATACGAAGGGAGACCAATGCTACAGCACGCTCACACCCGTGCAGGGACTGCAGTGCTACACAAAGAAGGCGGACTCCCAAGCCTCATACGGGTACACGAACGGCTCTGCTTCGAGTCGCACGCAGCTGCAATTGCTCGACATGTTCAACTACACAACGTCGACTGTAACTGACTCGAGCGGCTTCCAGACTCTATTTCTACGAAGCTCCAGCGATGGCGACGATGAACGAGCACGTGTCGCGCTCATGCAGCAACTCAGATGGATTGACCAGCAAACGCGGTCCGTCGAGGTTGCGATGCCGCTGTACAATCCCAACCTCAAACTCTGGTCAGTCATACACTTGACGGTGAAATTTGATCTCGCTGGCGGTGTCACCCCCAAAGCGATGATCCACGTCACGAACCTTGAGCCCTACGACTTGAACAATACGCGCAACGTGCTGCGGCTCGTTTTGGAGGTTCTCTTTGTGCTTCACGTCATCTACTTCTTCATTTTGGAGCTATGGGATGTGTGCGTGCTGTCCGGTGGTAGCATTCGAGTGGTACGTCCAGTCTTTCGTGTGCTCTGACTCCTTGCTTGAAAGCATCTCTCATTGGAGCACGTCTTTGTGATTCTAGTACATGGCTCGCTATGGCATCATCAACAACCTCGGAGACTGGGGCAACGTCGTCACGAACACCTTCATATGCATCTGGCGCTATCAATGCCAGGCGAATCCTACTCGCGCTCGCCTTCTGTCGATCCAATCGTTTGAAGAATACGTACCAGCACAGAAGCTCGTGCTCTGGGATGACATCCTCTTGGGCATCAACATCTGCAACGTGCTGCTACTGACCGCACGCACACTCAAGTACTTCCAAGTCACGAATGGCGGACGACGGCTCATGAACAGTGTATACGGAGCCATGCCCGAGGTTTTCTCGTTCCTGCCCATCTATCTGTCGGTCACCGTCGGGTACACCTTCGCGGGGCACATGCTCTATGGA
>JAADVE010000174.1:0-28685 GCA_023334595.1 Pythium utonaiense | reverse complement strand
TGATGGAGCTCGTATGCGAAGCCTTGCAGGCAAGGGAGTGCGTCTGGCGTTGTCTCTTCGACTGGCTAGACCTTGAAGAGCTTGATGACCTGCTGGATGGGTTGCCGACACACGAAGCATTCCTTGAGCTTTTCTGCGCACTCCACACACGCACCATTGTGGCCGCAAGGCACGCAGACGGCTAGTCGTGGCCTCGAAAAGCAGATCACGCAGTCGTCGGCGGAGGAGGCACGTCTACGCGTCTCGGTCTTCGCGGCTGCCCGGGTCGGTGCCTTCTCCTCCTGTTCGTTAGTGGATTGAAGTGCTGCGTTGAACTGCTGGCTCAGGGGTCCACTGACATCGTCGACTGGGAACTCCTGGATGAGCTTTGCTAGTCGCGCCCAAACACGCTCGGTTATCTGACGAATCTCTGCCGGTCCATAAGCTGCCAACACTGCAGGGGATACTTCTCCCCCAGTGTCATGAAGAGACTGGCATCGCAGTTCTTTCGTAGCGGTGCTCAGCTTGTGGGCTGTAGCCCACACATACTCAAAGTCGGCTTCATCTTCATTGGATGCGCGTAATTGCTGGAAACAACCATCGTCCACAAAGTGACTCTTGATCTTGAACCTGTCAGATGCGGCCAGATTTCCGCGTAGGCTAATCACGACAGTTTTCATCGTGTTCGGTCGTAGCAACCCCTGACTCGGAAGCAGGACGAAGCGCGAGGAGTCCGGGTTCTTGAGCTTGAACGCAACCATGCGGCTAGAGGAGTTTCGGATCGTTAGCACGGCCTGTGGCGACGCGCCATTGTTTCCGTGAAAGGTGAGCGACTGGACGGGGTTTACGACGACCACAGCCACCCTGGTGGTGCTGGGGGCTGATTGAGTACTTCACGGGTCTTCACTTGTCGAATGAAGGCCGGAAGGGTGGCATTCTCCGCGGAGTGTCTCCCGCATGAGGATGATCAGATCAACGAGGTTCTATCTCATCTGCAGCCAATCACTTCGAGGACGTCGGTCAGAAATAGCACCCCCCAGAAGAATAGACGTTGGTGGCGGTTCATCGCACGGAAGCCAAATCACAGCAAGAGGACACCATTCCAGTTCTGTGGACGAAATGAAGCTGCGCACTTGCGAGAATGCGTGAATGGGAAAGCGCATGGCTCAACTATGCAGCTCCTGGTGTTTCAAATTACGCTACTAACACGCTAAGGCGTCTCACACGAAGGCAACGTAGACACAAACTACGTGCTTGGGGATGCAATGGCGAAGACGCCGCCGCGTGGCATTGGTGAGGGAAGACATCGTCGTCGCCAAGAGAATCCTCCTCCAGGATTTCTGTACCCATCTAGCAGCGCCGTCCACGTGGAAGTTGCCTCCACTGGAGCAACATTCTAGCACCCATCAGTGAATGTCGCGCGAAGGTTACGCGAACGCACCAATGACGCGCCACGGGCATGCGGACAGCAACATCCACGTATCCATTCACCAACGCGCCACGCGAGTGACGGACCTGGACGACGCAGAACGAACGATGCAGAGCATGCGCAGCGTGGCTCCGCGACGCATGAGATGGTGGAGCACGTGGCTGCTCGTGGCGCTGCTGGCAGTGCTTGCGCTGGCGCTTCACGCCGCGAACGCGCAAGAACAACCAGCCACCGGCGACGTCGCGACGCCCCAGAAAGAGCTGCAGAGCAAGGAGATCCCAGAGTTTGTGCCCTCACACGAGTGGCAAGACGTGCTGCCTGGTCAGGCAATTCCTCCGGTGGGTGGTTGTGGGTCGTGGAGATTGTGCGGTTGAGGAAGCTCACGGTGATGGTGGGGAATGCGATGGATTTAGGGGTTGCACGTGCGTTTGAACCTGGCGACCGGCAAGCGCGAAGCGAAGATCATCAGCGAAGACGACGAAGACACGGTTGCGATTGCCAGTCCTGAGCAGGCTGCAGCGGAGCAGGAGCTAAAGGCAGAAGAGGAGAGTGTGACTGTCGCGACGGATATCACTGGCGAGATCAAGGAGGCGACGGTTGCGTCGCCGTCGGGTGTCGAGTCCCACGCGCTCACTATCGTCGAGTCCGAGGAAGAGAAAGTTGGTGAAGGAGAAACGCTTGAGGTGCAGGATGATGCGCCGACTGCCGATGTCAAGGAAGCGCTTGATGAAGCACCTCCAGCGAAGCAGGAGCCCAACTGGAACCACGAGAAGATCTACGAGGTCCTCCAGGCGCTGCCAACGCCTCCTCAAGTGGACGGCATGGATATCTATGAAGCCCGCGCACGTCTCGCAGAGCCAGAGTTCCGCCGCCAGATGATCAAGCTGTGGAAGAAGCGCCAGGAGGAACTGAAGGAGGCGATCGATACGATGCAGGACGACGCCAAGTACGTCGCGAAGTTGTTGGACCAGCTCCGCGAAGCTGAGAAGAACGGGGACACGAAGGGTCAACTGAGTGTGCTGGAGGTCCTCGAATGGGAAGTGCAGGACCTGGACAAGACCCACGTTTTCAACTTCATCGGCGGCTTCAGTGTGATCGCGGAGTACCTGAACTCGACGAACCTCCCCGTACGCGCAAGCGCATCATGGTTGGTGGGCACGGCCGTGAAGAACTACAAGGATGGCCAGGACTGGGCTATCAACGCGGGCGTCATCCCCAAGCTGGTAGACTCCCTAATGCTCCCAGTAGCAGCAGTCGATGCTGATCGTGCTGCACAGATCCACGAAGTCAAGAAGAAGGCGTTGTACGCGCTGTCGTCGCTCGTTCGTTTCAACCCACGCGGTCAGCGACTTCTGTTGTCCCTCCAGGGACCAGACAAGCTGTCTCAACTGCTTGATGGCAAGCACCCTCTCGGTGTTCAGCTCAAGTCTGTCCTCTTCGTCCATGATCTTTTCCAGGAGGGAATTCCGGTGACCCCTCTGGACGATGACGCCGCAGCCCTGCAGCAGCTTCACGAGGCCTTTCGATCAAGTGAATGGTGTCTCCACACCGCTAAGTTTACCTCGGAGTTCGTACGTATAAGGCACTGGATCACGAGTGCGACCCCTTTATCTGAGCTAACTGCATCCATGCTAACGTAGGCACCGAAGCTTGAACGTCACCAGGTCCTGGAGATCATTCAGGCAATGCAGGCCCAGCTTCCAGCTTGCAAGAACGACTTCGCTTCCGTGAACGCCAAGGCCACGATTCAGTCCATCCAGTCCAGGTGGCAGGCGGATTCTTCTTTGGATGAGGATGACCGAGAAGACCTTGTCGCTGTCAGCACCTCGCTTTTGGCGGAACTGTGAGGTTGATGAGCATACCAGTACACGTCGTAAATTCACGGTTCATATAAATATGGAGGCTACTCAAAACATGGAAAATCCCCAGACTTCGACGTGGGCGATTTCAAACTCCGACTCGGATGCCAGCGGGCGGTTCGCGAACGTCTCGGACACGCTAGTCGACCCACGCGATAGATCCGAGTTCATGTACCATGCGAAGCCCCCGCCCCCGCCCATGGCGATTGAGCTATCGTTGCTGAACATGAACATCGTGTTCGAGCGCTTCCAGGGAAAGACTTCGAACCCTGGGACTGTTGTGAAGACAAACGACTCTCCGCTTCCGTAGTAGGACGACGAGTTCGTCCACGTAGCTGGCACGAATCCCCCAAACACTTCGCCCTTGCACGTCTCCACCACCACTAGTGTGGCTCGCTCGCCTCGGCACTTGCGCATGAGAGTGTGCAGACTAGAACCGTGCTGAGAAAGACTGTACAGCAGCTTCCAGTCGTACCCGCGCAGTCGCATGGGTAAAAACGCCTCGATCTTCGGGACAAGCTTGGGGGCGTGGCGTTTGTCCGACAGAACATCGGTCTCTGTGGCGCCGATCAGCTTCGGCAGCGCGTAGACATCGTCCTGTTCTTCTTGGTTCGTTGGTAGGCGCTCCGAGTACGAACGCACCCTGAGCTTTGGTGCGTGGGTGCTCTTGCCCTTCTCGGGCCCGCGAGCCTTTTCTTGCTTGGTGTCCTTCATGGGGCTCGAGTCAAATCCGAATGTGCTGAACAGAGAACTGAAAAAGCTGGCCAGAGGCTGCTGCTCTTCGATCACATCGAGCGTACTTCGACTCCTCGATCTGTCACACATCAGGCGGTTAATTTGGGATCCTGCGAAAGACACAAAGGCTCTCCATTGGCCAAACCCAAACCGAAAGAAACCACTCACTTCAGTGGCGACGTAGCTGGTCTGTCGTCATCCGCCACAGGCTCTTCCTCGGCTTGGTTCGACGTGGTCTCCGGGTTTCCTCGCGACTCGGCCTCTTTCCCAGGCAACTTTTGCTCGAGCGCTCGTCGCTCAGCGAACTCTTTGACGCCCGGCAGCTCCGGCATGCTCTGGCTGCGTTTCTTGCGGTGCAGGACCAGGTTCTGGCCCGTGAAGACGTTGCCGTCCCACAGATTGTTCATCGCACGCACCTCCGCCTCCTTCATTCCGTGGCTGCAGGACCAACCCACCACGTCAGCAACTCCCATCAAAACCTCACTCCGCGAGCGCACCCCTTTGCAACGTACCGCAACGCAATACCCGCGACCGTGTCGCCGGGCTGCACCACGTATGACTGCTGTGGTCGCTTGGCCATGGAGCTCTTGAAGTCCAGCGGCTCAAAGATCTTGATCATCGCAGCGCCAGCTCGCCTCCTGTGCGGCGCCGGTGTTGTTCTCGCGTCACGTGCGTCGCGTCGCTCGTGTCGAGATGTGAGCCGCTCGAGTGGAGCGACCGCTGGCGTTCCGGCGTTCTCAGGGTGAACCACTCTATGAGGAGGAGGCTGATGGGCGCCTTGCCGTGGAAGCTACGAGAGGAATGACCGCAGGTGGGTGCTGCTTGTTTCTGCGCATGGCCTGCACTGCCATATCCGATACATACGATGGATGGACCAGTTGACATCACCTGATTGTAGGCTATTGTGAGTATTAGTAACTCTGTAAATCGATATATTGTGATAAGCGATCTTTCGATGATTTTAGCAGTGGAGAGGTTTTTCTGATACCAAGTGCAACCTGCGACAGACCGCCAAAGCGGCTTTAGTAGGAAAACGGACCGAACTGTGGCGACGGTTGACGCGAAGATGGTCGACGGGGGCGAAAGCTCGATGTGTGTGAAGGTGAGGGTCTTGATCGACTGCCTCAGGACATCCAAGGAATGGCCTGAAATGGAATGCCAGAGAGATCAGGAGGCCCCCATGTACATGTATAGGCCAATCGACGGGGCTCGGACTCATCAACGCCAATGGCGGACTCAACGCGTACTCATCATGGGACGAGTGGACTTCTGGGATTCAAGCCGTGTGGATGACGCTCTTGTATTGGTATGTGATTGTGCTGTGCTACGTACTGGGTCCGTGGCTCTCCTGCGCTCCTTGCTCGCTGTTTAGCATCAGCACCTTCACCGTGGTTGTATTCCTTCACCACTGCACCAATCCATTCGTAAGAAAGGCAACCGGGAGCCTCCAACCTTTAATCCAGTACATTTAGTGTCATTCTACTGAGGTAATCCTCGATAATGACATTGATTGGCACGCACGAAAATGCACTCGACGGCCGTGGCGAAGGCGGCGCCTGTCCCGCTCGGCGTCTTGCGGGGCCACAGCGCACCAGTAAATGCTGTGTGTACTGTCGCTGAGACATCAGTTGCGTCTGGGAGTGCTGATGGCATCGTGAAGCTGTGGGATCTGCGGTCTCGGCGCGAGAAGATCAGCGTCGCTGCGCATTCCAAGGCCGGCGTGCTGCACGTCACGCGGCTGGACGAGCGGCGCGTGATCACCCACGGCCGTGACGGCATGGTGAGGCTATGGGACGTGGGCGCATTCAGTGCAGACAGCAAGCCGCTGTGTGAGTGGTACTGCGGGTCCTTCACGTTCACAAAAGTCGCGACAATGCGATGGCGAGACGCGTCCACCGCATCCACCGAGTTCTCCGACTTGGTCATCAGCCCTAGCGCCGAAGAGAAGGATGTGCGTGCGTCCACAACTGCACTGTTGCACTGCGCTTCTACTCACTGCGCTTGCCGCGTATTGCGTAGATCCTCGTGTACGATCCACGCATGAACAACGCAGTGCCGGCGATGTTCATCCATGCCTCCGAGGCCGACAAGAAGCGAGGTGAGTATTGCACGTCTACTCCCATCGAAGGAGCCGTCTGATACAAGCGGCTTCGCCCAGGAATGTGCATGTCCTTGAGTCTTTTTGTAGCAGGCAGTCAGCCATACGTCGCTGCGGGGTGGGAAGGCGGCCAGTTCACGCTGCTTGATCTCCGTGCAGCAGGCAAAGTGGCGAGCGAAGTTCAAGTCGCCACCGGCACTAACCCACGTGAGTAGCTTTCCCACTTTCTGGAGGGTGCGACGAATGAGGGCTTATTGGTGGATTGGCTTAATCTCTAGTACTGGCGTTCGACGTGTCCCGCGACGGCAGCACTGCGATCTGTGGCTCGTCGTCTGAAGAGCTAAGTGCCGTGAATATCGACTTGTCGACTCTGTCGATGACGACATCTCCATTCTTCAACGTGAATCATGGAGGCATCAGCTATATCCGCATTCGTGATGACCAACGCATCTTCGCCACGGCTGGCTGGGATCACAGGTGAGTCCAAGGTGACACCCGCTCGTGGTGCAAGGCGATGGCTGATGGACGTGAGCTGTTTTTGTAGGGGTCGTGTGTTCCACACTCGCAAGCTCAAGCCGCTGGCCATTCTCAAGTATCACACGGAAAGCGTGTTCAGTGTCGACTTCACACTGGACAACAACTACATGCTGACGGCGTCTAAGGACCACAAGATCGCACTGTGGTCCATCTATCCACCGACGCCCGAGGCCACACAGCCCGCGCAACAGCGAGGATGTTGATCAAGAAGGACTGGATGCAGTAAATAAACGGTGTTGATAGATAGTGAGTGGAGTAGTTCTGTTGCTAAATAGAGTTCTTGAGGTTGGCGTTGTAGTAGACGAAGTGGTGGAAACGGAAGTACGTGATGATCTCGGCCAGGCCGACGTCACGCTGCGCGTGGCACTCGCGGCCGCGGTGGCCGTACTGCTGGCACACTCGGCAGCGATGCTCACCCGTGCAGTGGTTGTCGTGTCCGCACAGTAGGCAGGGCTTGTTGCGGTTCGGGCAGTCACTACCACGGTGCGAACCACGCTCGATGCAGTACCGACAGCGGTGCTGCTCTGTTGAGTGGGACGTGCCTGAGCAGAAGTCGCACTTGTGGTCCGTCTTCTTCAGAGCACGCTCGAAGATGCGGTCAATGGACTTGGTCACAGGCAGCAGGGAGAACGAGGATGCAGAGCGACGCCCCACACCCATTCCCTTGTCCTTCAGGAAGATCTTGATCGCGGCATCCACGTATCCCTCTGCCGTTGGAGGGAACGCGTGAACAGTGTCCGAGGGATGCATCACGATCAGTAGCTGTTCTGGTTCGTACAACACACGCAGACGCGATGCAAAGCCGATATCGCCAACGCGAGGCGAACCGAAGCCCACAAAGTTGACCTTGCTGATGTCGAAGCCTTCCATGCGAGCACGGTCTCCGATGTATAGCATGAGCAGCTGGCCCAGCATACCCCCCATGCTGTAGCCCGTGACGTGGATCGCTGCTCCACGAGCAACGTACTCCATGATCGCGTCTAGGAGTCCTTGGTCGATCATGTCATCCATGTAGGCCTTGATGGTCTTGTGAACTCTCACCTTGCGTGCTTTGCTAAGCCTCACAGGCGATTCCGAGTCCGACTCATCACTTCCACGGCGGCGACGACGCGAGTGGTGGTGCGAGTGGACGGAGGATGCAGGTGCTTGGTCCAGGATCAGCGAGTCAAAGTGCTGGAGACGCGGCTTCTGCATGAGCTTTTCAAGCGGCTCGATCTCCGTCGCTTCCACGAGACCACGGTTCAATCCCATCGCGAGCATGTTCTGGAGGCTCTGGCGGATTCGCGTTTGCTCGCCGTCGCTCCAGGCAGAGCCGATCTTGCTCAGCATGTATTGAAGCAGCGCTGATGCCGGTGAGTAGTTGCCTGAGATCGTCGACGCGACCACATTAAGCGTGGACGCCAGTGACACGTTCATGATCTCATCGCGCACGTCGATCAGCTCTTTCTCGGCCCAGCCCGACCAGAAATCGCCCCACAAGTCTCGAATCGTCTCGGGATTTCCCGCCGGGCTGAACGCCACCACGACATCCAGACCAGTCTGGCCATTCTTGTGCTCGATCTTGCTCTCCCACAGATGCGCACGCGCGCAGTGGGACTTGTTCTGGTAGATCTCCTTGAGCTCATACACAGGCGCCTTGCCCCCGGCCAGTCGCTTGTCCGCACAGATCTTGACACCCTTGCCAAACTTGACGTTTTTGTTGCCCTCGGCATCTTCGTTGATGAGGTCTCGCTCCTTGAGCATGGAGAACTTTGCCGATAACAGCAGTAGCTGCTTGCCCTTCTCCAGGATCTCGCGCGTGCGGCGAAAGTTGCGATGCATCTCTGCGATCGACGAAGCGAAGGCGTCGTTGATGTCTTCGTCCTCCGGACAGCTCACAATGGTGTCCTCCTGCTCCGACACCAAGAGAATCTGGTGCGGATGCTGCTTGCGGTTGGTGCCTGCGACCACGTCGACGCCCCACTTCTCCAGGTCCTCGTGGGCACGCTCGACCATCTCATCGTCGTGGAGGTGGTGCTTAAAAGTCACGACAAACGCCTTCGGACACCAGTCTTTGCGGATCTTGCGGATGAGGTTCGGCACTTGGACAAAGTTGACCGAGAACTCGCCGTTACGGCTTCTGCTGCTGGGTGGGGAGGAGCCAGCGGACGACTTGGTGCTCTCTTGGATTGGCAGGTAGAAGTCCATGACACTGGCTGCGAGGATCACGATGGCGCGGGTCTTGGCCACATCGATTGCTTTCGTCGTCAGACGCAAGAGTTGCAAGTATTGCTGCACGCTAGTGAAGCTGATGTTGAAGAGCCGATCTTTCGCATTGTGGTACAGCGACACAATGTTCTCAAACCGCGTCTTCTGCGCTCGGTCCACACCATCGATCACCATCTCATCGTTGCGCACATGGAGCATGTCCATGAACGCACCGTTCTGGATGTACTTCTGGAAATGGCGTGTGAACGGCTGCAACGAATCCTCCCGATGTACGAAGATGACGGCGTAGCCGAGATACAAGAGATACTCGGCACACGCCGGGCCTTGGTACTCTTGCACCTGCGAGGACTGGTCCACGAAGGTCTCGTCCGTCGGGTCCAGCGGCACGATGGTCGCGCCTGACGTCACAAGCGCGATGCCGCGGCGCTTGTTGGGGCCCTTGAGCTGCGTCTGGATGAACGCCTGGAGATCCGCCTCGATCTTGGGCAGTTGCCAGCGCTCTTCCTGGCGCGTCTTCTTGAAGAACTCGTCGACCAGCGCGTCCGAGTCGGAGGCGACGCTGCCGCCGCCAATGCGCTGGATCAGCGTGCCCCACAGCGCCATGTTCACGCGATGCTAGTGGTGGTGCTTCGTGAGGAGAGCAATGGAGAAGAATGGATGGATCGTGACGTGTCGCCTGGGCGGTCGCGAGGCGATTGGGAAATGACGCGCTGCTGTGATGCCGGTGCGCTGGCGTGGGCAGCGTCGACGGGAAGACAGCGGTGGCGTGTGGGTGTCGACGTCGACGTCGCGGGCGGCTGCACCTCTCCAGTGTGCGGCACCAAACGTTCCACGGAATCTGGCGCTGCACCCGTGGGCTGCAACTGATGAAGCTGAATGGAAATGGAAATGGATATGGAGCAGCTCCTGCAAGCCAAAGACCAGCTCAGCAACCACCAACGAGGACGCACACGCGCGCGTGCAGCAACCCAACCAAGAAGCCGCACGGAGCTGCTCGGTGGTGGAAGCCGGCGGATGACGATTGCCTCGTCGCTTTCGAGCTCAGCAGCTAAAAATACCCACGATTGTATGGGGAATGTTCGCTAAGTACGCACCCGGCGCGTCACGCCGCGAGTTAAAATGTCCGAGAGAGTGATGGTCGCTGTCGATCGCACGCGACAGGAGGCGGTCCACAGACGAGCCAGTTGCTTCGATCCATCCATCAGTGGCGCCAAGTGGAAGATCGGGCGACTGGGCTGCTGTGCGAAGAGCTCCATTGACGCCACGCGACGGAGATGCTGCCGTAGAGGCAGCGTGGAGAGTTCGGTGGCGTTCGATGATTGCCAAAGGCGATCCAATCCACCCATGATCAGCACCTCACCATATAGCAGCAGCACTGCAACACACTGGTCCCAGTGTACAGTACGCGCTGATCGTTTGAGCTGCTGGCTGTCGGGGGCTCTCGCGATGTCCCTCTCTTCGACTGAACTGAAGCGGCCAAACGCCGGTGCTTGGACAGTCGGCGTTTGACCGCCGAGCCGAAGCGACGACGCGAAGGGCGACGGTCGACCACCCGACTCTGACGTGCGTGGAAAAACGAGAAACGAGACCGCGACCGTCGAGTGATGACGCGTCGATGTCAGGATCCGCCCCTGGCCAATCCGAAGCACGGAAGGAATCGACGCGTCACACTCGAACTTACGCAGCGATCGTCGTGGGTCCAATACGAACCTAACGATGCTCGTCACTATGTTCGCGTGTGGCACTCAACAGAGGGACTACGGTACACTCGTGCGACCTGCTGACGGTTGCAGCTCCGTTCGCGCGACCTCCGCATGTGAAGTTGGCGTGGCGGATTGGATTAGCGAGCGGCGGGCGTCTCGCGGTGTCTTCGATGGACGCGCTGCGGAAGATCAGCGGCGCTGGCGGCAGCTCCAGCGGCTCCTCCTCTGGGAATAATGGAAGCGGATCTGGTGGCGGAGGAGCTCTTGGCGGCGCGACCGCGCTGTTCAACCCCACGAAGCTGCTGAAGAAAGGGTGGTCGGGCGTCACGAGCCCCATCACGGCCATGAAGGACACGATGATGATGGCCAGCGGGACGCCACGCAGCGCCTACAGCACGAGCTCCTCCAGCAGCAGCAGTGGTGGCCAGGGGACGAGTGGCGGAGCCATGGCGGCGCCCGTGGAGTACCCGAGTCTGTTCGACATGCGCGACCACGCTGGCGGGACATCGCTCGGAGGAGGCATGCCGCGGAACAACTCGGGCGGACTGGAGACTGGCAAGTCGTCGCGGACCAACTCGAGAACAGCATCGCTGTCGCGTGACGCGTCGGGAAGAACCCTCCGGCAAACCAGTGCAGCGGCCCTTGCAGCCGTGGACGACGTCGCCAGTCTGGACGAAGAAGAGCGCGCATACTTGGAAGTGTGCCATCACAACCTGCACTCGGTGCTCACCAATCCCAAGGGAGGGAGCTGGGGTGGCGCATTGCTGGATGTGCTATACCAGAACCCACTGGATGCTGAGATACCCCTGCCAACGCTGTCGATCCCTGGGCTCGACCTCGTCTCAGCACGTGATTTTGACCCGTACCTGAAGAAGTACGGGAAGGCGGCGAAGCAGTACGAAGACAACCATGCATTACCTATCAGCGAGCAGCTCTCATCCAGCCAGGTTCCCTCGATTTCTGTCGCTGATGAAGACGTCGCCAAGTGTCTGAGCGTCGTACCAAGCCTGTTCTTTCGACCAGATTTCGACCTCACGGACCCCGCGTTATTTGAGCAAGTCATGAGTATGAAGACGTCGGGTGGCCTGCAAGACGAGCTCTCCGGATACCTTGATCGTGTGGAGTTCACACTGCTTCGACAAGTCTCGTCCAGGTCCGACCGGTTCTTCGAGGCTTCGGCGAACCAGGAAGTGATGGCCCACTCCATCCGAGTGGCATGCGATCAAGTCGCCACATTGCGGTACGTTTCTGCTTCTCGATAATCATGCGAGGCATTTGAATGTGCTGATTTTGAAGCTGTATGCACAGGAAAACGATGGATCGACTGCGTAACGGTCTGGCGGATAAATCGCTTGATATCGTGAGTCTCCACCGCCGCCAGAAGCGGATCGCCGAGCTTCATGAAGTGGTTACAATGATTGAAGAAGTCAAGAACGCAGAGTCCGCAGTAGAGGCGCTTGTCCAGTGTGAGGATTATCCCAGCGCACTGGATTTAATCGAGTCCTCACAGACGACACTCCGCGAGCACCTCAAGGGGATCCACGGTTTGAGTTCTTTGAGCGACAAGCTCCAAGGATACCGAAGCTTGATCGCTGCCCAAATTTCCCAACGCTTCATTTCGATTGTTACCTCCCCAGAGTGGATGTTTCAGGACGAAGATGGAGCTTCTACGACGTCAGCTTCGAATCGCAAGGGTTCTGATCAGCCAGAGTCACAAACCGGGGAACTGAAGAGACTCACGGAGGTGCTGTTCCGACTGGACGCTTTGACCGACGTCGTGGGCAAATACAGAGATCAGCTGACGGAAGAAATCAAGGTGGTGGTGAAAACGGTAGTGACGGAGACAATTGCCATGTCGGGTAGCGGCAAGAGCTCGGGTGGTGACAATGCGGAAGGGGCGGCGGAGTCCAAGGTGTCGATTCAGCTTCGAGCGTTGACATCCGACGAGTTCCTGAAGTGTGTGAAAATGATATTCGAGCACTTGCTGATGGTGTTGGAGAGAGCAGTCGTCGTGCAGAAGATGCTAACAAAAGCCATGAACAAAAAAATCGAAGAAGCCGAGGCGGAAGAGGCGAAGATGGCGGAGAAGCAGAAGCAACGCTTGGCTTCTGAGGATAGTGGAGCTCGCGCGGACAGCTCGTCCAGTGCTGAGAGTTCTTGGTCTCCAGCCGAGAGTTCTGTTGACGACAAGGAGGTGCTTGGCGATTGGAAGAAGAAAAACAAGTGCAACAAGGTCATCCACGAAATCGACGAGGTGGTTCGGAAGACGTGCGAGTTCTCCCAACGCAGCGTCTCCAATCTATTTGCTGTCCGCAAGGAAGTGCAAGCTGTGTACACGATGCCGCAGCTGCGTCTTCTCTACGATACGACCATGGACTTCGTCGTGAACATTGAGAAGCTAACGTCCAAGACTGACTACACGCTGCGAGGAGCTCTCTTCTCCCAGCTGAAGCTGTTCCTGGAGAAGTACCACCAAACGCAAATGGCCAAGTTGGTATCTACTCTGGACCACGAGCTGTGGAAGAACACTGAGATCTCAGTGTCACGGCACAAGGCGCTAGAAGACTTATCCAGCGGACGGGGGGTGTCGCTCACTCTTTCTGACGACCGAGAAGTCACGGGTGATACAGCAGCGCCCTTCAAGGTAGTGTCAGTGTGTGGGAAGACCTTCCGTGTCGTGTGGTCAGTGCTGCTGATGCTGGAGATAGCCATGAACTACATGTCTTGCGCCGCCAACTTCCCCGTCTTGGCGACAGACGTGCTCCAGCGGTCGATCGAGATCTTTCGACTGTTCAATTCGAGAACAACGCAGCTCGTTCTGGGGGCTGGCGCAATGCAAATTGCGAGACTGAAGAGCATCTCCGCGAGACATTTGGGTTCGTTTTCCACCCCGCGCCAGGACCCCTGTATGCGTGTGTGAGCTCATTGCTGTGTACCTTGTTGTAGCCCTCGCATCTCAGTCGTTGGATCTGACAATGACCCTTATCCCACACATCAAGGCCGCGCTAGCCGCCCATTTCACAGATCGACAGAAGCTACTGCTGGAGGAGTTCGATCGCGTCCTGCGAGACTACGCTGAGCACAACGAGAAGATCTTCAGCAAATTCACGAGCATCGTCGAAGACCAGATCATGAAGAGGTTCCTCGAGAACGTCCACGCTGAGGTCCGATACTGGAGTCTGTTGGATGGCATTGACGTGCTGTTGCTCACGTGATTGATATCGATTTGTGTAGGTTGATTACGATACGAACGTCTCGGTGCCGTCGAATCCAATGAGAGGGATCAAGGACAGCACACTCAAGCTGCACGCCGTGCTGCACCCAGTCTTGTCAGGTCCACAGATGAAGGACGTGATGACACGCGTCTTCGATATGTTCACACAGAAGCTGCCCGAGTGCTTCAAGCAAGTGCAGCCCAAAACACCGGCAGGAAGACGACGGTGGGTCCTCCTCTGGCATGGTAACGGACTCAGGGCTTGATGTGGCTAACTGGACAGCGTGATGACAACAGGGTTGTGGACGATGTCTCATCGTTTGTGCAAAGCTTTTCGGAGGTCGAGGGCGTCGAGTTTGATGGGGAAGCGCTTATGCGTCACTTCAAGTCCACGTACAATGTGAACTGATCAGAGCAAGGCGTTCTAGTGTTAACTGGCTGAAGAGTGAAGAGAGAGGAGAGCCAGGAAGGGACAGGAAACTCAAGCGATGCTATTCAAATAGAAGTTACGGACCGCCACCTCTTCGTTCAGATGGCTGAGCTGACTGGAGCGTCTTTATGGAGCCGCGTCCGCGAGGTCCTTGATCGTGTCCAGCGAGGAAGCGATGGCCTTCTTGAACTTGGCCGCATCCGTCACACCGCTGTCCTTGTAGTTAGTCAAACTGACGTTGATGCTGTCGTTGTGGAGCAAGTAGCCCACGCCGTAGCCGTGAGGCACGACAGCACCAAAGCCGAAGTAGTGGAGGAACGGCTGCGTGACGTTGCTCGACGAGATTTGGAAGTTGGTGCTGGCAGCTCGCACTGGACTTTGAAGGAAATCGCTCTTGATTCCAGCTTCGTTCGCGATCGACGCGAGGGCTGTCAAGTGACGGTCACAGCCCAGACCCTTCTGCGCGTTCTTGGCCATCTCGACGTGGCGGTTGACCGCCTTGACCATCAGCTCGCGCTGCAGTTCCTTTGACTCGCCAGCCTGAACAGCCTTCACGAAGTCAGCAGCCGCAGGCGTCGCTGATCGGATCGTCTCCGTGCGGCCGTGGTGGAACGCACGCGTGGAGCAAGACTCGTAGGTCGCCGACACGTGGCCGTGCTCACGGAAGAACGCTAACTGCAGCGCCATCTGGGCGACGCCGTCCGGGCTGAGCTTCCACGTCTTGCAGTTCTTCTTGGCAAAGTTGTCGTACTCCAAGAAATCCGACTGGAGGTTACCCGAGAACTTCTGGAAGTTGGACTCGGCCTTCTTGATGTCCTCCACAAGGTTGTTCGAAAGCTTCCAGTCCAGGAGCGCCGGCTTGGTGCCATTCGTGTACTCTGGCAGCTCCTTCAGTGGCGAGAAGCCCGACTCAGTGCCGCGCATGTCGTGCCACACTTCGTGGATCCAGCGGTTCCAAGTCGTGCCGTCAGACGTCGAGTGCTCGAAGTTGACGTTCAGGTGGCCGTCGCCCTGCACGATCACCTGCACCTTGTCGAACCAACGCTGCGACGCGTTACCGTGGAGCGCCAGGTCCATACGCTTGACAGTGTCGGTGGACGAGCGGTCGTCCAGAACAAGCACGAAGAGCGAAGAGTCGATCACACGCAGCGAGTGGGCGTTCACTGGGTCGTGCGCGATGAGCTCGTCGCGGATCGCCGCCCAAGTGTCGCGGTTCTCGGCCGTGAGCATGGAAATGTCCACGTCTGGGTACTCGGTCTTGGGCTTTGGCGCGTTCAAGATCTCGTTCAGACGCTCTTCAAGAGCCGCCTGCGAGAGGAGCTGCTTTCCGTCCGGGCTGAGCACATCGAGCTGGTAGAACTGCTTGTCCTTGAGAACAACGATGTGGCTCGAGCGCGGGTACGACTCAAGCACATCGCGGTCCTTCTTGGGAACGCGCGTCGTGCCAAACTGGCGCGCAAAGCTGAACATGCACTGCTTCGGGTCCTGCTCCAGCTCGCTGCTCTTGACCTTGTCCCACCACTTGGCGGCCGAGCGCACGAACGCCGCCGTGCGTGGCACCAAGCCCTTGAGGTTGCCCTCCGTCTCATCCACGAGGCCGTACGCAGGGTTTACGTTGATCGGATTCTCGTATCGACCGCCCAGGTACATCTGGTCCCAGTCGGCCTCGATGTAGCTGAATGGGTACGACTTGCTCATGGCCTGCGCGAGCTCGCGCTTGAGCAGGTGCTCCTGCAGCGTGCGGCCTTCGCCGCTCTCAAACGCCTTGGCCAGCGCCTTGTGCTGCTTCCACTCCTTCTCCGACACGAGTGGACGCACCGAGTCGAGGTAGCGCGTCAGCGTATCCGAGAGCTGCGGCACCGGCAGACGCGGCAGCGCGTACTCGTTCTGCGTGGTCATGCGCTTGAACCATGACGGCAGCGGAGGCACGGAAGACGAGGAGGCGGAGGAGATGCTGCGGCAGGCGCGCGAGGCCGCCAAGAGCTGCTGGGTGGACGTTCGCACGCGCATGTTGGTGGGAGGCGATGATACCAATTGCGGAATGGAGGCAACTGTCCAGATTCAGCCGAGAGGCTGAAGAGGTCCGAGAGCTCAATGGCCGACTTTTTGAGGTTTGTTTGGTGGATAAAACCTCGATCTTGAAGATGGAAAAGTGATGACGTGCACGTGGTCGAGTGAACCAAGGGCGTTAGCGTAATACGGTAAGTAAGATACGGAACACACCGTATTCGGAAGCGAGTTAGTTATGGAGCCAAGGCAACTTCTAGCTCGAAGGCTTCACGTTGTGGATGTAGTAGCGGCGAAAGCTGGCTGTCGGTGGAGGAGACGACGACTCTGACGCGTAATGTGAAGAAGACGTGCTGTGTTCTCGAAGGCGAGACGATGCGTGTGATGTTGACGCGTGGCTGCCCGAAAGAGTCGGTGGGGTTGTCCGCTTGGCCTTCATTGGGGATGGTGGAGGCGACGAGCGGCGCAACTCGGGTGTGGCCTTCGTGCCGCTGTTACCGTGCATATCAATGTGTTCGCGGAGAGCATGGTACTTGCCGCGCTCTTCCGCCAGTTTCTTCGCGATCGTTCGCTTTTCAACGACCAAGTCGTTGCAAATCGCCTTCCAATACTGTGAGTGCTCTTTCAGCGTGGCCTCCATGGCCTTCTGGGATTTGGAAGACAGTGCTTGCACAGTTTCCAGTTTGGTGTTGGTGTCGTTGATTTCCTTGTGGAGCTTAGCGATGTAACGCTGGGAATCATCCAGAGTTTCTCGCAACGACTGGATCTGTTCGAGGTGTGCTCGGTTTTGCTCGTGCTGTCGGGCTTCTTGCTCCATCATCTGGATTCGGAACTCATGCTTCCAGCGTTGTATCTCTTCCTGTGTGCTCGTGAGTATGTCTGTGATCTCGACTTCAATGATGTCGTTTCCCGAGCCCAAGGGGACACGACACCGCACAGGCGTCGACGGAGGAAGTGATTGGTCATCTTCAACGGACTGTTCGTCATGGAAATCCAGGTTGAGTGAATGGCTTGAACGCTCATCAATTGGAGGCTCGGGTGAGCGAGCGGCATGCTTCTTCAGCTCAAGGGCTCGTAGTGGAACAACACGAGAACTCGCCTGGCCCGACAGAGCTCTCGCTGAGTGGCTGGCTTCACGTTCTGCGTTAGCGTGGACGATACCAGCCTCTCTACACATGCGCTGAACACCCTCAAATGCAGATGCAGCCTTGGCGAGGACAGCTCCTCCGTCTTCCGTTCGCCCAACAGCAGCGCATTCGCGCACAATCGCATCCAGCAATCCTGTCATTCGATCCAAGAAGGCGTCCTCATCCGCATCGCCCTGCTCCTCGACCACGCGCTTCGTGTCTTGATGCGCGTGCGTTCTTAGTGCTCGTTCCATCGTGTATGTAGCGGGGTTGGCAGCTCTCACACTGATGGAGACTTCAGCAGTTGGAGCTCCAGTGCCAGGATCTCCCGACTTGGCATACGCGACCGGGGTCTCCAAATATAGAGCAACCCAGGATATGCCACTGCCACCAAACTAAGCTTCTTGAGACAGCGAGCAGCTATAATGTACTACGTATCGTTTTACGTGCGTCGAGCAAGGTGGCGCACTGCATGGAGCCTCCATGGAGGTTAGTCACTCACTAATGAGCTCATGGCCCATGCGCTCTGCGGCTTTTGGAGCCTTCCATAATCCATATGATTGGTCAAAACTAAATCATTTATAGCCAATTGAAAACATTGCGTTCATCGGATTGGTCCAAATTGTGAGCCCATTCTCTTCCCACCCATTCCCCAAGCAAAAGCATCGGCCGAAGCGCAAGGTGAGTAGGCGCATGATCGTCGGTGGCGGTGGCTCTATGAGGGCGTGGAGGACGCGCTGAGTACGGAATATGCAAGTCATGTATAGCTGTGGCACTTACTGTTGTGTTCTCTTGCCTGTAGCGCTCGTCCTCCTCACGCAAACCCGAGCAAACAACCCCCTCCGCCGACCGTTTGATCTCCCAGAATCGCCGCCGTCACCATGAGCACTAAAGTCCAGAAGCCGATGACCCAGCCCATCAACCTGATGTTCCGATTCCTTCAGAACGTACGTGTGGATGCCTCGCTGTATGAACCCCATCTTGAGTCGCGATTCTAATGGCGCTTTGTTGATTGCTCTGTATTCAGAAATCCAGAGTCCAGGTGTGGCTGTACGAGCAAGTCAACACTCGCATCGAAGGCCGAATCATGGGCTTCGACGAGTACATGAACCTGGTCCTGGACGATGCGGAGGAGCTGGATATCAAGCAGCTGAAGCGAACGCCGCTGGGGCGCATCCTGCTGAAGGGAGACACGATCACGCTCATGATGCCAGTCGACGGAGCGTCCCAGTGAGCGAGCAGCGACGTCCGCGTAGACCCGCCCCCTCTGTAGACGACCAGGATTCCACACATCAATAAACTATGCAAAACAACGCACTCCACGTGGGGGCAGTGATTCTAAGTGTAAAATGATAACATGAATTGGTAGTTGAGGGAGTAGATTCAGCGCAAGGGCAGGATCTTCTTCAAAGGAAGATTAGCACCCGGGTCTCATCTACAAGACCAGGTTGGCGATCACGAGAGCCACAGCCGACGCGAAGATCGCGAGCTTGGAAGTGGAGATCGTCGACGCTGGCGACGGGCACGTCGAGCAGTCCTTGGCCTTGCAGATCTCACAGTCAGGCGCGCAGATTGGGCAGTAGCACGCAGAGCTGCCGTTGGTGAACGGCTTGCAGTTACCCAGACCACAGTCCTTCTTCGTGCACGAGTCTTCGGTGGCTCCACAGGTTGGGCCCGAGTAACCAGCAGCGCACACGCAAACTCCGGTCTCAATGTCACAGGCGTTGTCGTTCTGGCAGGCCAGATCGTTCGTGCACTTGGTGCATCGCTGGTTCGACTTGCCCTTCTTTCCCTTGTACAGCGCACCATCGAATCCCTTCTTGCACTTACACTTGCCGTTCACACAGTCACCGCCGAGACCACAGTCGACGTCACACTCGTTCGAGATCTCCTGCTGGCACTTGTCACCACCGTAGCCAGCGTAGCACTTGCACGAGCGCTTGTTCATGGTCTGGATGCTAGGGTACGTGCACGTGCCGTGGTTGTTACACTGCATCTTAGAGTTTGGCGAGCCACACGCCAGAGGAGAGCAAAGCGATGGGTCGTATGCCTGGTTCTCACAGTCGTTGACGTCGACGCACTTAAACAGACCCGACACAACCTTCTTGCCAATTGTCACCTTCACAAGACCACCAGATACCGTGGCGGCCGTGGTGCTGCTCGAGCCGGATCCATCCGGCACCGTCACGTCCGCCACGGCACTGCCATCAGAGCTGCCTGCAGGCTTCACGGTCGCCTTCGCAGTAGAGTTGCTCGCGGTGGTCGCGTTGGTGGCCGCCAGCATGAGCCAACGTCCACGCTTTGCCTTGCTGCCACTACCACTGCCACTGGCACTGCTAGCAGCGGAGGCTGATTCAGAAGCCTTGATGGTGGCGCCCGTGTCGTCTTGAGCGACGAAGACACAGTGGACGTTCAGGTAGCCGAGCTCCTCGCTCTGGTATGACGGGCACAGACCCGGTTGCGTGCCGAGACACGCTGGGCGCTCCTTGGTGTTTGGCGTGCATTTCTTCGTGATCTCGCCGTAGTTATCGACCTCGATACAGATCGTGCCCGGGAAGTTGGTCTCGCAGTCGGCGTTCGACTCGCAGTAGTACTTGGGCACCGCAACTGCAGCGGATGCCGTGTGGAGGAACGCGCCAGCGACAGCGGACGCCGCCAGGAGAATGGCGCGGAGCTGCATAGTGATGCTGTATGGACTGACTCAGGGGGATGTGAAGACGCGTCTCCGATCGACAGAGATAGAGTTTGAGTGGGAGGTTTCCACGCTGGTGATGATGGAGGACCCAAAGCTCGAAAGCTCAACCAGACGAAGAAGCGTGGCGTTGCAAAAGCCAGCGCCGGGTGTTTCTGGCTTTTCCGACCGAAGAGCTACGCGAAGTAATCTTTCAGGTGGCCGGTTGTGAACCCAAAAATAACTCCAGGCGATTGGGTTACCGTCGTCGGATGTGGCTGTTTGCGGGAATTTACTATGGTGACTGCTGGGTACCTTCCGATGTATAAACTCCTTTCGTGCTCTGATTGGGTGATTCGCGAGTGATTTTCTCCGTAGATTTTAGATTGTGGATGGTGGGAGCGGGTTGAAATTTTTCAGTGAACCCTATTCTTGACGGCAGAGGAAGGCTGGCTCATCTGGCCTGCTGGCGGTTACGTCAGTACATTTGGTGTAACCACCCTCCCGTCATGCCGGTTACTGTCATCCTGGGAACCTGACCTGAACAACGTCGAATGGCGGTTCAGCTCCCTGTCTGAACTGAGCGACGAAGGGACTCGAGTGCCCAGTATTGTGAAGGGCTGACCGTACGAGGGCCACTGAAGCTCTTTGGTCGGTGCGGTATCCACCGTCGGCTTTCGACTGTCGTGCGTTGACCTGAGCTGGGACAAAAGGCCATCTGGACTTCAGATTCTGGAGGATGCACAGTGAACCCCATTCTAGAACGTACCCCACATATTTCAACCAATAAAAACGGTTTATTCTTCTCTCCGTTTGATTGGCTCAAATGCAATCCAACATCCATCACGAGCAGGTCAATTGGCATCTCGGTGCATGGTGATCGATTCCGAGTAGAAGCAGTGAACGCGCGACGCCATGGTGCTGTATTTCACGTCGTCCGGTACGTCTTGAGCCATCACATGCTTCATCCATCGCGATGACACCGTAATGCCATCGAATTTTGCACTGATTGCTCGTTATGTGGCGTCAAGAGGGCCACACCATCTACATGGGCAAGGACAAGTTTGAGAATGAAGACTTGATCCGCTATGGCTTTCTCGAAGATATCTGGTGCGATGGACAGCGCTTCATGAGGACCATATTCTCGCAGCGATTGCAGCGCTCACTCTGGTTATGATGCAACAGGTTCCACGTGGACGATCTGTCCTCGGCACACGTGTACCTACGCCTTCCGGTGGTGCGTTGCGTATTAGAATGGGACACCACTGCACCTTCGACTCCACTAACAAAATCCAATGAATCTGTTAGGGCGCTTCAGCTCTTGATGATATCTCGGAGACGTGCTTGGAGGAGTGTGCTCAGCTTGTGAAGGTCCGTAAGCTTGGAAGACGTGGCTTCCGGAGGTCTTCTCACGAGTTCCTTCTCCATGCAGGAAAACTCTATCGAAGGCAGCAAGAAGAAGAGTGTCAAAGTGGTACGATAGGGAAATGCTGCTGCATTGTGATACAAGCGATGGTGGCTCAGCAAAATGGTGTGTTTGATAGGTGTACACCAAGTGGCGCAACTTGAAGAAGACCAAGGCGATGGAAGTCGGGCAAGTTGGATTCAACCACCCGGAGCGAGTATGTCGACTAATGTTTGAGCTTTTCACACGGCTACTTCCTCACACTCTTGTCTACCACTAGGTTCGTACGTACACGGTAAAGGAGAAGGACCGTGACATCTTGAAGGCTCTCAACAAGACCAAGATCGAGTCGTATCCCGACCTTGAAGGTTCGTCGCTCACACGGTTTATTTCACACTCCATCATCCTGATATCGTGGGTGTTGCAGAGGAACGTCGAAAGCAGGAGCTGCTGTACAAGTCCGATCGCAAGAAGCAGCGTCAGCTGCTCGAGGCGCAGGAGCGAAAAGCTCGCGAGGAGTACAAGAAGGAGAAGGAGCTACGCAGCTATTCGTACGTGTTCGATACTCATACATTCACACCCATGGCTAGGAAGCTCATACACGTGTTGCCTCTCTCAGCACGCTCATGACACGCGAAAATATCGAGTCGGGCGAGCGTCTGCAGGCCTCGGCGGACCTCTCGAGCGTGAACGCGTACGAAGAGGACTTCATGTGACGTGTGCGGATAATGCCATGTCACTCAAATAGATAGTCACTATTTGATAATGTCACTATTGGAGAGTGCAGTAGCTGGTCATCGGCAGCCACATGGAGACGCAAAGCTCATCTGCCGGCGCCATGCAGGACGCGGCATCGGAGCCGCAGATGCCACAGGCCACCGAAGAGCAGATCCAGCAATGCCTGCGTATGCTGGAGGGAAAGAGCGATGAGCACAAATTCGCGGGGCTGCTCATGATCACCAAGCTGAGCAATGTGGACGACGCACGCATGCGCCGCGTGCGCCGCCAGGTCGTGGATACTGTCGGCGTCAACTTCTTCCTGCGACTGATCTCCACGCGAGGTACGACGCAGTTGTGTGCTAGGTTTCTCCTGTGTGTGGTGGTGTAGCTGACGCAGTGGGTGTCTAGGCGACGCGGAGGATGGCGTCTCGTCGTTCCAAGTGCTGGGTCTCAATCTCATCGCCACGTAAGAACTATTAAACTGCGATCTGGTTGACTATCGCCTACCATCAAACTGACAAACCCACGGGATGCTTATGTGCAGCTTCTGTGAAGACGCGAGCGTAGCGGTGCTATTCGCTCAGGAGAAGCTGGTGCGCTTCACGCTCGACCACCTCGCGTTGCTTACGAGTCCGCCGACGCCATCTATTCAAGACTGCATCTCCATCTTGCAAGGAATCGTCCAAACGGAGGAAGGAAAGTGCTTGCTGAGCAATGAGAAGATGATTGGACGCGTAGTCAGCACGCTGAGAAAGATGCTGAAAGTTCCTGTTGCCACAAATGATGAGGGCACCAAGGGCGAGATGGATGGGGCCGTGGCTGCCGTAGTTGCAAGCTACTGGTCACTAGTTGAGACATTGTCGACCCACGTACCGTTCTGGTCTGCGCTCCCGAGCTACGACTTTGAATTCCTGTGCTCAGCTTTCTCGCACGCGCGTGGTGGCGTGACAGTGGGAATTCTCGCCATCTTTAACAACCTGCTGCAGCTCATTGAAGAAGCCAGTGCGCCGGCAGAACTCCTATCGTCTCGAGCGCTGTCAGATCTTCGTGTTGGGGTGGTGCGGTTCCTGCGGTCAAAGTGGACGGGCCATGAGCGCGACGAGTGCCTTCGCCTTGTTTACCAGCTCACTCGCCACTCGGGCTTTCCATGGATGTTGCCTGGAACGACCCTACGAAGCCAGGAGGCGGAGGACGAGGTATCGGGGGGAAAGTTCGTTCTGTTTGTGCTCAAGCTCGTCGGCATCGAGGTGAGTTTGAGGCCTCTTGATGAGAGAATGCCTTGGTGACTTAACTGACCCCTCGCTGCTCATCCTCGAACAGATCAAAGTCATGCTGGACGAAGTGGAGCTCGCGTTGCTACAGATGGAAGAGAAAGCGGTGGAACGCGTGGACGAGGAGGAGCGTCAGGTGAAGGAAGTCGATCGCGCCATGGCCGTGCTGCCTATCTGTTACGGACTGATTGAGTTCGTGATCGCTGGTCTCGTGGCAAGTGCAGAAGGAGCGAGCGTATTGCCATACGACATACTCATCAAGCTCAAGCAGTCATTCAGTGACACATTCACTGTCGTGATCGAACACTTGACGGCAGCAAGGGATTTCATGAAGACCCACCGATACAAGGGTCTCCTGGCCGAACATTCCCAAGTGGTGTACCAGTTGGACGCCGTAGTGTTCGCTGGTGTTCGTGTGATCAGTGCATGGCTCGCTGAGGACTCGGATACAGGCGTCGAGCAGGCTATCGATCTGCTGCCGTTTCTCGTCTGTTACAAGCCGCTCAACCAGCACGAGCCACCTTCATCCGTGATCAACACGAGCTCGAGCGCTTTGGATTCTGGCGATGAAGAAGTCGACTCTGACGACGAAGTGGACGCTGTGGGGGCGATGCTGCGAACAGCCACGCGGATACAAGAAGATGACGAGCAAATCGATCAACTGCACTTCCTGCTACCGGGCCTTCTGCAAATTAGTGCGACACCTGAAGGAGCTCAAACCATCGCCGAAGACGTCGAAGTGCTGCGCCGCATTCTCCGCTTCTGCTGCACGCTGTGCGCCACCATCTCTTCAGGCGAGGAACAGTTCGGCGGACTGCCAACGCTCACGTTGAGTCTCGGTATCCTCCTGAACCTGTTGCTGCTGCGTAGTAGCAACGTGGAAGTCACGACCTCTGGACGCGCCGCGTCGGCGTTGCCCAACGCAGTTGAGTGGTACCGTGCCTTGTCGTTCTTGCTGCCTGTGGCCTGCGCCAGCGGCTCCCACTTAGCCAGCGAGGCCACGCTGTCCGAGGAAGAGCGAGGAGAAGATGATCGTTACGTCATGGTGCTCCACATCGCGTGCGTGGTCCTGCTCATTGCCAGTAATTTCCAGGACAAGAGGACCGTGCGTCCATGCCGGCTTTCCCCGGCCGTGGTCAAGCTCGTGACACCGTTCAACGACGCGCTTGACTGGATGGTGTCCCACCCGCCTGATGCGTCATCCGAGTCAGCCACGGATCTGCTCGAGCTGTGTCGTGGGCTGATGTTGCGGTCGCCACTAACGCCTCAGCTGCTGCAGTGAGGCGTAGACCTATCGCGAGGTCGGCGCTGAGAAGGAGATGAGAGGGCAACATGGGTAGACGTGTTCTTCCATTGGACACACTGTGACGCACTGTCGGAGTAAACTGTGTGGAGCCAAATCATCTACGAATCTCGGGTTCTTACTATATTTCTACGCGCTCACCGAGTTCTTGCGGCGAGTCGGTTGGTCTTTGCTTGGAGGGGGAAAATTGCCTGGCTATTGTGTCGTGAGTCTCCTAAATAATGCGTGCGAAGGATGGCTTCACACCGTCGAAATGTCCTGCTCGTCTGCTGCGTCACTCAACCGTGCGCGCTTGAGCGGTGTGGGCTCTGGGAGTTCCTGCTCTCTGCATCGTCGGCGAGCAGAGTGGCGAGGGAGGATGGGCACAACCGGCTCGGTGATACAGGCAGGGACCTCCAGGCTTCGCTGGATCACGCTGGCATTCATGACCGGATTCTCAGCGGACTGCACGAGAGGCATGGTTATTGCCATCGTGGGCAGCTGGCCATTCACTCCACTCAGCCCACCGATTGTCTGTTGTGCTGCTGCGTCTGCGCATGGCACACTTCTTCGCACTCGCGCGTTCACGACAGCTCGGATGATCTGGTTGCTGGCCGGCAGCTCGAGCAGCTCGGCCGTGGGCATCCGCGCTTGGGACTGCTGCAGGATGATGGTCGTATTGATAGCGTACACACTGTAGTTAGAGGCAGCGTCAGTCGGCAACTGCGTGCGGCATGTCGGACATGTGCTGTGCATTTTGAGCCACGGCTCGATGCAGTGGGTGTGGAAGCGGTGCTGGCATGGTAGCTCCACGCACGGGTCCGGCATGGCCTCCATACACACGACGCAGCAGCCGTCGCACTCTGGCGCGCTGACGAGGTTGTTCTTCAGTGCGTCCACGACGTGCAGAGCTGCAGGCGACACGCTGTTGAGCTGCGGCATGATGTACCGGATAATGGACTGCACCCAGCGCGGGCTCTTGAAGAGGCGCAACGCGTCCTTGATCTGCGAGTTG
Source organism: Pythium utonaiense (assembly GCA_023334595.1). NCBI lineage: Eukaryota > Oomycota > Peronosporomycetes > Pythiales > Pythiaceae > Pythium > Pythium utonaiense. The sequence goes on along the minus strand of JAADVE010000174.1, from coordinate 2,995 downwards.
GGTGGCGCCGCGTAGCGCACGTTCACGCGGATGGCCAGGTCCATGGCGACTCGTAGCGAGAGCTGTGGTGGTGGTGGTGGTGGTGGTGTGTGGAGAGCCTCGAAGATCCGCGAATGGCACGTGGCGGTGGCGGTGCTTTGCGGTGGTGGCGCCGCGCGATGGACTGGAAAGGGCGGGCGCGGGAAGTGGGCAGAGTGATGGTCACTTGAAGTGGCGCCAACAACCAACTCCAACAGACAGCCGTCGCCTCGCCAACAAAACACGCGCCAACGAGTCTCGCCAACACCAACAATGGTGGGTTATTCGCCAACAAAATGGAAGCGCGTGTTCACTGGATCACGGAGGAGGTGGTGCTGGTGTGGTGGTGCTGAGCGCGATTGGCTTGCCGGGAAGACGTCACGCGATGGATGTCCAGCAGCAGGAAAGCGTGTCCTCGCTGGGATAATGCAATTGGGGTCGCTTCGAGTCGTTCGTAGCGATAGATGTGAAGCTAGAAAGTGATTCGGAGCCGCGTCATATACCCACGTCCAGAGTGGCGTTTTGTGCGGTTTTGCCGACGTCGCCTGAGCAGGCGGGACGCTATTATCATACCACAGTCACAACGGCATGAGCGGGCGAGCGCCGCGCCTATTTGTAGGGTCGCTGCTCGCTGGCTCGGCTGCGATACGGAATGGGAGCGAGCAATATCCATGGATGGAAACGAAAACAGAGACCGCCCGCCATCTTATTTTGTATGTACCGACCAGCTCCTTCTTTCCGTCCTTCCCAAACGCCCAGGAGTTATTATTCCGCAGCGCCGGAAGGATGGATCGTGGTTGCAGTCTACGAGCTGCCGCCGTGCCGTTGGGGCTTTCTCTCGCCGGATTGTGCACGCTATTTTTGAGAACGAGCCAGCAACTTCCGTCGTTGGCTGGGCAAAACTGCGACTCAGCACGCGAGGAAGAGGCGAGGGATGGGCGTCGTTGTGGTGGCTGGGCTATAGCTGTCTATTGTGGAAGCTGGTATTCGCGATGAGCGGACGGAGCGGCGACTTTTACGCTGTGCAGCCACTTTTTCAACATTTAAACGCCGAAAATGGAGCTCCCAGGATCGCAATGACCCGTAGAATGGAGCAGTCGCATGCACGAGATAGATACACTGTGGGAGTGAGCATTGAAGCTGGAGGCAAGGCAAGGGCGCCCAGACACGTCGACTCACGTGCACTACTGAAGGGCATGCATGAGCTTCCATAGAAGTGGGAGTGATTCGTGTGGCGCCACGACCACAGCTACGCAAGTCGTGCGGAAAGTGCCCTTCTTCCATGCCATTGATGCCCCGGTGGGCGCTTAAGCCTCCAAGAACTCGCCAGCGTTTTGGGAGTTGCCGCTTCAGCAGCAAGCCATCCACTGTATGGTGGAATTCAACGCGCATTTTCGCAACGCCCATGGAAAAGTCTTATTCCTCTTCACTATTTTCACCCACCGACTGATGAAGTGGGTTCGGGGCGAACCATCGCGTCTCAGCCGTGTCTTGGGGTGAGTATGCAGGTGAGTGAAGAGGCCTCCACCGTTACGTCGAGTAGCGTGAGCTTGAAACTGTTCGTGATAACAATCAGGCCGTTATTCGGAACCCATGGCGCCCGTGTCACGAAGCTTCCGCGCAAACAGACCGAACGCACGCAAGAAGCTGTCTCGAAGGTCTTCCATCGGTGCAATGCCGAGCAAATCAAGGGTGCAATGGTGACGTTTGGACCGAAGGTCACGATTGCGATAGGTGAGCGACTTGCTGACGTCAGCGACCCACCGATGTCATTTGATGTCGGAGTGCTGTCTGCAGCCTGCTTAACTGATCGGGTCTTTTGTGTCTTTCGGCTTGAGTACGAATGAGGATTGTAGTGGCTGGGCACTGCCTGTCAAAATGGGGCGTAAGACACCAACCCGAGCAGACTTGAGAGGCAGTCGCATCTCTTCTGGGCCGATCTCACGTGAGCTGGGTCGTGATCCAGGACCTTAGCATTGACAACGTTACCAATGAGCACAAGGGTGAGCATAAGACGGGATTAAAACCTACCTTGATCCTCGTCGGCTAGGAGCAACTGAACTTGCATTTGTAGTCGCTGGATCTCTTTCTTCTGCTGCATGACAACAGCGTTGAGTTCGTCAACCTTCGCACCACTACTCGTACGATTGTGTCGTTCTTGCTCCACTCTTGTGTAGGGAAGCGTCACCTCTTTTGTCTTTCGTGCAGGAGATTGCGCTGGTATCGAGTGGCGGTTTGATTTTGATGGTGTCCCGCAACTCAGTGGCTGCAGTTTGCACGGACTAGCGTTGCTTATTGCTCCGTCAGCCGTGAGATCATCTCCGTGTTGGTTGATCATTGCGAGCAGAGGAGATGAAGCACTCGTCTTGATCATGCCCTTTGTGGGGCTAGTCACGTGCGATACCAACTCTTTTTGTGCCAATTGGTGCTCCAATTCACGCATCTTGATGAGGTTGAGTTTGTTTTCCTTGCGTAGCTTGTTGCATTCCTCGATCAAGATACTGCCTTCTGCGACCGCATCACGACGCACCCGATCTGCTTTGGCCTTCGCGTTTTCCAGCGCCGCTCGGAGTGTCATGATAGTTTTGCTCATGAATTCCATTTGTTGGACCGACTCGTCTACGGCTTGCTTGCAATCATAACCCAGTGCTTCGTCGGTAATGGGTTCTGGCGCTTGCGTTGGTGTTGGTACAGGTAGCTGCTTAGCCTTGGTTGCTGCGTCCATCTTGCTGCTACTCCGAGACGGTGATGATGGTGAATTTGATCGAGCGTCTTGAGCAATTGTACGGCTGACCCGATCTGAGGCCGCAGGTTTTGTTGTCGGAGACGCTACTAGCTGCTTAGCTTTGGCAGGGCTCTGATCCTGGCCAGTTGCTAACGAAAAGGTGGCCTTTGGCAGCTTCTTTTGGACAGCTTCACCCATCACAAACGTCTTGTACGCATCCTTGATAGCAGCTTCCATATCCTTGCTGTTCGT
>JAADVE010000173.1:0-28710 GCA_023334595.1 Pythium utonaiense | reverse complement strand
GTGCGTCTGTCGTTGGCTCGTCTGTCGTTGGTTTCGTTGTAGGCGTCGGACCAGGAGCATCAGTAACTGGATCTTCATTACCAGTGTCGACAGGAGCAAATGTTGGAGCTGGGCCATCGAGGAAGGAGTAACCTAAGTCCGAACACGACGTCAAATGGCTCGACTGTGGAGTTTGACGGAACTTGCAGTATCGGCAGAGATCTTGATAGCAACCGGTACCACCTGTCACGCACGACACATCCCCAACAAGTTGGATGCCGACAGCGTAGTTCCCTTCATCCACCGGGTACGGACAACCAGTATCGTGGCCACTTGCAGCTGGGGTAGACGGTGTCACGGGCGCTGAGGTCGTAGGCGTTGGAGCTGCGGCCGTTGGCGCAGGAGTTGACACAGGCGAAGGAGCCGGTGCGGGAGTCCACCCAACCTGTCCACAATCCAACAAATGCGCAGACTGCGGCGTTGACTTGGTCTGACAGAATCGACAAATGCTGTCGATACAGCCAAGACCTCCACTGGCGCAACTCGGGTCCGTCACGATCTTGATACCGACGGCTGCATCTCCGTCGGACACAACCTGGCCACATGTCGTCGCCGTGACAGGAGCTGCCTTGTGGGTCTTCGCAAGCACACTGCTGTGCAGTAAGCAAAGGTTCACCGCGCAAATGGCGACAAACTTTGCGAGCGAACGCGTTCCATCCGCACGAGGATACACCATCGCTTCGCGCTCTCACGGACACTTCAGGCAACCCGATCGAATCGCTGAGTTGTCGTTGCAGGAGGCTGCACAAAGCCGAATGAGCTTCTGCGGAAGGGGTGCTCGCGGCCACTTGCTGGCGCAAATCCAAGCGCCTTCTTGCCCACAGAGCGACGCTTGGCGGGTCCGTTTTGCATGTACAACTTGCGACAACCTTTCGGCCACGATAGATGGCAACATGAAGCACCAACGAGGCTTCCTGTGGCTCGAAAGATCGCCGTAGCTCTTGAAACGGCCGAATCAGTGAGCCCACATCCTTCCAGCTTTCCCAGTCCACCGCAAGGGCAAGTATTGCGGCGAACTCTTGGCGTGGAGAGCCGTCGCGGACTACAGCCACGTGACCGTTTGGATCCGCTTGGCCGTGCTCGATCGCAAAAGAAAAGGAGATCGCGTCGCGCCGTTTTGAAAATGTGGTTCAGAGAACGTTGCCAGAACGTACTTCAACGCCTCTCCGCGACTCGTCATGAAAGGATACGATTCGTATCCACGCGTTGAGGAGATCCATCGGTTTAGCTCGGTTTCTGTATCCGTTTCGCAACCCGGTACGCAGACACGAAGCGGCGGATCTTTGTCCGTTGCATGACACATGACAAATAGAACATGAAGCCATTCCCCATGCGATCCTGCAGATACGTTTCACATTTCAATTTTCAGCTTGGTCGCTAGGGGCAGCTCAATGATCAGAGAGGGATGCTGAACGTACCGTACGTCCACGCGACGTCGCACTGTTTAGGAACATGCAGCTGCGGCGCGTGCGCTACTGCGCCAACGCGCACCCATCGCCCCCCGTAGCACGCTCACTGCCCGTTGGATAGGATACGATATCTCGTACAGTCCGTGTCACATAGCGTGTGCCATGGGGGCTGAAGACCTTCCGCACCGGCGCGTCAGCGACTCACAGGAGGCAGCGCACACACGGCCGGCTTACGGAGGCCGTTTTGTCACGCCAATGTATTGCGCCAGCACACGCGAATCGCATCACCCCACGAGGTCGCCCTCTGTGTGCAACAGACACTCACGCCTAGTTCCGCCCGTCGCTCCCGCCTCCATTGGCTGTCCGATCGCTTCTTCACCGGTCTGGTCGTTTCGGCGGGAAACTGCCCCGCGGGGAGCCCTTCCGCCCCTTGTAGCTGCTCTACGGTAGCGTATTGCTAGTCACGCAAGTGGGCGTTGGCCAACGCCAGTGGTCCTGCGCACCCTGCAGTCGTTTTCTCCCGCGTGGGATCGTGCACGGAGCCGTTATCGCGCGCGGCCGCTCCATCCTCCTGCACCACCACCATCTAGTTTCCGCCATTTTCGCCAACAAACCGGTTCTTGGAGAACACGAGGAGTTACGCTTGCGTACTTAGGCGGGTACGAATTAATATATGTGGTACACATAAAATATTCACTTGGAGTACACTATTTTGGGAAAGTGCACTTGAAGCCAGCATCCCGTCACGCAGACGGCGACAACGAGGATGGAGACCGTGACGCATGATGGAGAGAGGCACCCGTGGAGCCGTCTGAGTGAGCCCACATTCACGCCCTTGTCGACAGGTAGACACCGAGTGCCCTCTATCGTAATGTGTGTTGCTCTTGGCTTATTCTCAGCTGTGGCTGTTGCATGACAGTCTTGCGCGAGCGCCGCCTCGTGACATTTGATTCCGACGATGAGGACGCTGCTGCCCACACGCTTCCACCTGCAGGTCCAGCGGATCCTGCGACTGATGCAGACGCATCGACATCGGCGATTGCACCGTTGGAGATTGCGTATGTGTCCCAGGGGCGAGTGAACAGTGTGGAGATTGATCTCGCTCGAGAGGACCTCAGTTGTGCGCTGCGCGGTCTTTCGACCGATACTTGGACAGCTCTTTTGGATGACGATGATCGTCGGAAGCTGTCAGCATATCTTCCAGCTTTGGAAGGTTGGAAAGGTCTCGGCCACGACGAAGCGCAGCACTTGAACGTGAAGGCACTTCTGAGTGGAGAGAATTTCCATTTCGGGAATCCAGTCGCGATGGTTGACAGCAGACTCAACAAAGGATTCCTCACGGCTCAGGTATAGCTTGGAGTGCTGCAGCGAGAAGGTGCGCAGATGCTAACTACGCTTGAATAACCAGGCAGTTGTGGCACGGGAGGCGAAGCATCGCGTGGCGTTTGATCAGTTCGATCATCGACGTCAGGTTCTCACACGCTCTCGCCTCCAGGTACGAACCACTCAGGCTTGTCCAGTCTAATACTCGTAGCGTGCTGATGATGTGTGTCTTCCCTTTCAAGGAGCTGAAGAGACAGCGTGCTGATGCGAATGACGCTCCACCTCAAGCGTGGAAGAAGATCCGGCTTGCTTCGGAAGATGGTCGGGCAGCGACTCAAGGTCAATCCACCAGCAATCTCATCACAGAGCAAACATCAATCTTCCTGGCGATTCGTAAAGCTTTCCAGAATGAACAGCTTACTGCGAAGCAAGTTGCCGAGAAGCTACAAGCAGGCTCCTCGAAGTTGAGCTATTCTTTTGAAGGTTTGTTTGTCCTCGTCGTGGCGGTTGCTTTGTAATTGTGGGCACTGACGAAGGATAACTCTCCACAAGGGCCGCCACTGTTCATCACGTTTAATCGATTCATCGAAGCTGCCTTGTCATTCCTGAGTGCCCCTCAGGCGGCTTCTGGCGAATCGAACCATTGGTCTTCAGCCCAGTTCCTCAAGAGCAACGCGGCCGGTCTCTATGAGTGGTGCGGTGGTGAGTACAATCGTATTGGATTTCTCTCCGTGATGCTTCGGTTTACTTCCTTTCGCATGTTACAGGCGGAGTATCACAGACCAAGGATGTGGAGACGCGCAGTTTGCTGCTACTGGAGCATGTCTTTCAGGAGCCTGTAACCAGCGACTTCCTCAATACGACAAGCACCAGGTACACGAGCGCTTTGTCTTGATTAACTCCGCTGCTGAATCTAACGTTTACATGGTGACTGCAGCTCAGCTGTGAAAGCCACACGAAAGCGCCGGGAAGAGATCTTGTTGAGGCGAGCTCGTGAGGCACTCGGTATCGAAGACTCTGTTTCCAGTCACCAATCCCGTCACGAAGAATCGTCTCTGCTCAAGCAAGCGCTAGTGAGTGGCTTCACAGAGATCTGGCGAGCTATACTAGCCACACATCTAATAGCATCACTTCTCTTATGTAGGCTATCCGCACCCGTAGCGAGACCGGTATTGACCAACATCAACTCGAGGAGCAACAGCGAATGCGCTACAGTCTCGAGCACCAAGCGTTTGCGTAATAGAGCTGCGAGAACTTGGGCCTGGTCTCATGACCCATTGTGCTGACATGTCTGGTGAAACTCTACCGGATGACCGGTTGTAGGTACACAGATCCACGCACGAGGAAGCAGTGGACAGTCGGCCCGGCCTACGAAACAGAACCACCGTCACTACATGCGCTTCGCGAGAAGCTGCTAACTACCGAAGTCCCTCCCACGGTCAACTTGCTCTCATTGGTAAGGCCATTCAGGCAGTGGATGCTTGTCACCGACACCAAGAGTTTCTAGGGTGATCTAATCGTGTGGACAGGTCTATGATGCGTGCGCATGTCTCCCTGGTGGACTCGGCACGCGTACCGACATTCGTACGAACTTCGTGCGATCGCGGTGCGTTGTTGGCACGATCGTTTCCAATCCGTGCAGTTTCGAAACGAATCACGACTGTGTGATGCTGATTCATGCTTCCCGCACTTCGTAGATTCGTGAAACCGGACGCGAAGGAAGCCACGATTGACGAGGTGGGAGCTTTACTCGACCCTGCCTCTCCATCTCTTTGGTTGAAGAAGCCATGGAAGCTCACTTTTCGCGTGGTGTCGCTGGTCTAGGCCATTACTATGGCACTGAATGTGCTCGAGACCCAACCTCCACCACAAACCAGCACGCCGTGCATGCAATTCGACGCAGAGAGTTTTTGTTGGCGATACGTGCACGCAGCCATCGAGTGGCCAGCAGCAGCGCTGAAGGCTCCAATGAAGTCTGACTGTGAAACGACTTCGAAGCCAGTCACGCCATCCAAGATGTGCATGAAAGATCTCCTCCACTGAGGATTTACTTCACCAGATACGAGCACTATCCCTTGAACCCAAGTCTTGAGTCTAGAACGGCCTGCCATTCTGGCCCCGAAGGCAAGCCGCTTCGGAGAAGCGGCTTGCCAGCCTGAAGCAATTCAGTACAACTCTATCGTCTATCCATCCGCACCAGTGGTGCCACTACGTTGCCAGACTTCTGAGAAGCTCGCAGTTGCCAACGAGATTGGGCGAAAGTGTTGTGAACTGACTGGCACGCTCTCGGGCCAGTCACTTCGGCTCGAGAAAAAATTGTCCGGAGTTCACGGAAGCTCAACGCCAGTTGACGCGTGGCCAGCTTCACTCCAGCCTCGTCCATTGACTTGCAACAATTGGCATGTTCCTTTTCACGGAGTCAATCCCTCGACCCAGGACCTCCGACGATGACGGTGTTCAGTTGGGTGAACACCAACACTGGTGATGCACGTGGACATCTTGCCCCGGCAAATGGTCGTGGAACCATCGCGCGCACATCGCTCCTTCAGACCATTGTACAGAGTCACTGTGGCCCAACCTCTGTGCTGAATGGCCGCCAGAGTCCACTCATATTGTACTCCACCCTGTCCGCCTGGGCAATTGCGAGGTGAACTCACGGCGACGGGTGGAAATCGCCCGCCGCATTCCTCAGAAAATGCCACTGTAGCTACGGAACAGCACCAAGCCATTTGAATCTCTAGTCGACTGGCTGCTCAATGACAGCGCTCGTTCGCCGTTCAGGGCGCTTGCGCGATCGATCAGCTTCGCGGTGATTCGAATCCTTCGAAAGCCTCGAGTGATTCGAAACAGCGCCAAAACCTCCGGAAGATCGTCTCAAGCCGCTCCACGTGTACGACGTACTGTATGATAGTGTGGCTGCGTCGAAGAAGATCGCACTGACTCAGACTCTCACAAGCAGTATGGGATACTGAGTTGGTGGAAGCAGAGTCTGTCGCCGTGTGTGGTCGATGCGGCGGTCGCAGTACAGTAGCTGCGATCAAAGCATCCAGCGGCAGCACCCCACGTAGCATGGGCCATGGTGGGTGCTGGGCTCTTGTAAACTGTATGTAGCTCGACGTGAGCACAGCCACCACACACGCACCCACTGGCGACGACGCTGGCGACCGCGTGTTCCTCCAACACGTCCAGTCGCCCGATCCAGTTCGAAGGTTGCGGGGTCCAGGCGTCCAGACTATGCCGAGAATCCCCACGACCACACACGATCACCGTAGTAATCGTGCAATACTACGGCACGCGCGAACGCCAGCGCCATTTCTGTGGACCGTTCACCGAAGCTTCAACCTCTGGGCCTGTCCGCTCGGTGTCCAGGTGGAAGCGCGACCAGCGCATGCCATTCGCACCGCCGAGCTGCTGGACGACCGCGAGATTCCAGCATGACGAGCGAGATTCGAGCCCGCCGCGTCTGCGCTCGAATTAACTTGAACCGAATCCCGAACGAATCTTGTGTGAATCTGACCGCATGCACACAAAAAAGCCATACGACCTTTCACAGATGACGTCTAGCACCCACCGCGACACTGCATTTATCAAAACACGCTAGATGTACCTCCAATTTGGTTCGAGCACGCAGTGTCAACTCACCTGGTTTTGAGATGATTTGAATGGTAGTAGCGGGTTTTGGGTGATGTAGACGTCCGGTGAATCTGTTGACTCTGTTCTCGAGGAGCTCGGGGAGCATGGGAAGGGGACGCGAGCTGGTGGCCACATCATGAAGCCATGCTGCTCGCCCGTGTTGGAACATGCAGCGTGCACTTGCCCCCGTGTGTTCGTCCACTCTGTCGGTCTTCTCCTCGCGCGCACTCACATCGATCGCAGGCTCAGCCTTCACAATCCTTTCGCTTTAGGCAGCCACAGGTGATCCGCGGGACCTCGCTCTCTCTTCCTCGGCACACACACACACGCAGTTCGTATTGTCGTCCGACGCCTGCGTGGTACGGTACAGAACGCCAGATCCGATCGATCGCACGTCTCGCCTGCAGCCAGGATCCAGTCTTCTTTTTGCATCGCAGCACATCCCTCGCGAGCTCTCGGACCTTCGAATTCCCTCAGCGAAGTGAGCGTGCGGTGCCGTCAGTTGCTGACTCGGACCAATAATCCACCTCCTCCTCTCCACACACCACACCGCATCACTCTCTCGCTCTCACTAGCCGCCGACCACGATGAAGTTTGGCAAGGGCTTGATGGGCGAGATCCTCGCGAGCAGTCCCGAGTGGGCTCCCTTCTGGCTCAACTACAAGAGCCTGAAGAAGCGTATCAAGGCTGTGGCCAAGGCCCCGACCCACCCTGCCGCGAACCAGCGGGATATCTGTAAGATGTTTTATGGAAAAGAGTGTCGTTGTGGACGTTGATCATGGACAGAGACACTAACGTGGGTTGCTCTGCGTTTGTATGTGCAGCCGAGTGTGAGCTGGAGGTCGCGTTCTTCAAGGACCTGCAGTCCGAGCTCAAGAAGATCTCGGTCTTCTACTCATCGGAAGAGAAGCGGTTCGTGTTCCGCTACCACCAGCTTCGATCTGTATGGAAGGAGCTCAAGAAACGGGATCGCATCGACGCCTTCGAGGCCCAGCGGCTCATGTTCGCACTCGTTCACTTCTACCGTGAGTGCATCCGTCTCGAGAACTTTGCCGTTATGAACTACCAGGGCTTTTCCAAGGTATGTGTCCTCCCCTTTCTTTCATATTGTTGTGTTGCCATGGCTCTAACGTTCGTTGACATGTAGATCCTGAAGAAGCACGACAAAATGACGGGCTACAACACACGCACAAAGTACATGCGACGGAAGGTGAACCTGTCTCAGTTCTCCAACTACCCCATTCTCCTGCAAGTGCTGGAAAGCACCGAGGAGATGTTCCACGAAGTGGACAAGGACGCCCGCATGGCCGGTGTCGTCTCCAAGATCAACATGAAGATCTCGGTCGACACGACCCAGGTCTCGCAGATCAGTCCTACCGGCTCCATGATGTCCGCGTCCACGCCTTCCTCCGGCTCATCGCTCGGCTCCATCACACCAACCATGTCCATGTACGCGCCGATGGCGTCCAGCATGACTTCGCGGCCTCTGCCGTCCCCACTCACGTCACTGCCCACAGCAACGACACCAACGGCCCGCGCCTTCCCGAGCTCCTTGCTGTGGAGACCAGACGATGAAGACCGCTGCACGTCAGTCTGAGGTCGACTCCCAGGGACAGAAAAGATTAGAAAACACTCACGCACACACACACACACACACCCTTCGTCGAGGTGTGTGCAATTAGGTTATGTTGTCTGTGGACACTCTTCGTTTTTAGCAGTAGTAGGACGTCACATCTAACTAAAATGATATTGTAATTTCGATCATCCCAGTGCGATGGACAGGAGCAACGCGAGTGTGAAGATGGTAGTAAAAGGACATGCGTTTATGAGGTTTACAGGTACAGCGAGGCGGCGAACACAATGTCGCGCTTGATCTTCTCGCCACCCTCGGCAAACTTCTTCTCCAGCTCGATATCTCCGATCGTGTGTGCAGCCTGCGTGAGCTGACGCAGCAGCTCCTCCAGGCGGCGCAAACAACGGATGATCGAGCCTTCAAACAGATCCGTCATCTTACAGATCTGCGAAAACTTGGCACCCTGGCACCACGCAATGACCACATCGACCAGACTCGTGCTGAATGACTCGGCGAACTCGTCTACGTCGATCGTGATCTTGGCATCTTGCATGATTTTGCCGATACGACGGGCCGTCTCACGCATTTGCCTCACAGGCGCCTCGAGTGACTCGGCCGCAGGTGGCTTGGCACCTTCCTTCTGCTTCTCCGTGTTGATCAGACAGCTCAGCAAAGCCACCGTCTCATTCACCGACAGATCGTTGAACTGGCCGTTGAAGATCATCTCGGTCGCAAGCAACTCGTCAGCGGTAGAAATCTCACAGGCCGTGCGGCCCTTGCGCTGGATCACAGCATCCTTGTCAACGAATTCCAACCGGCGCAGCACACGACGACGGCGACGCAAGTCGTCCCGCAGCACGAGCGACTTGGACTCCTTGATCTGACGCTCCAGCTCACGCATCTTCGCCTCGCTCTCCATCTTGACGTTGTACAGAGCGAAGCGCGAATCCTTATCAGCTGCAAGGTGGAACGGCGAAGCCTTCAGCTTCTCCTCGGCCTCACTGATGCGAGTAATGATACGGCCAAAGTTCTCGTCTTGGATGTCCATGTCCTCAATTGGGTCAAGGAGAGGCACACCCTGTGGGAATCGCTTCAGTACTTCCTTAACAGACTTGCCCACGGCCTGACGGCTGTCCAGCGTACGCAAATCCTTTGGAATGTACACACGGAGAGAAGACAGCTCATCCAGCATCTCAAGTGGCACAGGGCAGATCTTCATCTCAGCGTTGACCGACGTGGACAGGCCCATCGTGCCGATTGGGGCCGGCACAGGCAGCTCACTTGGCAAAGAGCCATCCGCAGTGTTCTTGGCCGCACCACCGGGTGAGTTCTTGCAGTTGAGAAGGACGTGCACGACGTGGTCTGGGGTTGGCGAGGTCGAGTCCGCCGCGTTCTTCGTCGTGAAGTTGACGATGACGCCCCAGTCCCACTTCTTGTCCTCACCATCTTCTGGGCGCGTGTACAGCTTCACAAGACGGCCGGCGTTCAGGAATCGCACTGTGAAGTCTGGTTTGTTACGGATCGCCAAGAATTCCTCCTTGAGCTTCACCAGAGACTTGGAGAGATAGTAGTACTCGGCGACTTCTTCCTCGTTCTTGATCACGATTTGGTCGCGCTCCTCACGTGTACGAACGAGCGCGTCTTCAAGAGCTGGAGCAGCCTGCTCGTTTTGGAACTGGTGGAAAGACTGCTTGATCATGTACTCTGGGTCGGCATCTTCGACACGCATCAGGTTGAGAAGCATGTTGTAGCCCAAGTGGAAGGCACTGAAGAGTGGATCAGCCTGGCCGTACAGAATGCCCTTGGCGACCTGTGGCTCCATCTGCTCACTCAGCATCTGAATGACGATACCACGGCTATCGACCGATCGACGACCGGCACGACCCGACATCTGAATGTACTCGCCCGACGTGATCCATCGGAAATCCTTGCCGTCGTACTTGCGCGCATTCGTGAACACGACAGTCTTCGCAGGCATGTTCAGACCCATGGAGAAGGTCTCAGTGGCGAACAAACACTTCAGCAGACCTTCGCCGAACATGATCTCGATCACTTCCTTGAGGATTGGGAGCAGACCGCCGTGGTGGATACCAATACCACGACGTAGCAGTGGCAGAATCGAGTCGACCTGTGGCAACGTCTTATCGTCGTCCGACAGCGAGTCCATGGCGTTCTTGAAAACCTGCTCGACCATCGTCTTCTCTTCTTCCGTGTTGAAGTCCAACTTCGACATGAGCAGTGCGTACGACTCACACTCACGCTTGCTGAATGAGAAAACGATCACAGGGTCGTACTGGCGCTCCATGATCAACTTCACGATGCGGTACACGTCTGAACCGACCTTCTTCTTGTTGCCACCAGCGGCCTTGGCCTTCTTTTTCTTGTTAGCACTTCCGTACGACGCAAGGTCCTCGCTATCATTCGTCGCCGAGGCAGTGAGCGTCGCGATGGCCTTCTGGAAGTTGTCCTCGCGGAACTTTCCCTTCTCGTCGACGACAAGGTGCAAGCCAGTGCCACCGGCAGGGAACACGTAGTGCTGCAGCGGCGTTGGGCGGTAATCTGTGTACACGACGTGGCACGGCTGGTGGTGGATGTGGCAGATCCAGCCAGCGAACTCCTTCGAGTTTGGAATGGTGGCCGACAGGAACACGAATCGCACCTTGTGAGGCAGCAGGATGATACTCTCCTCCCACACGACACCACGCTCCTTATCACGCATGTAGTGGATCTCATCGTAGATGACCCACGCCACTTCACGCATCACTTCGGAACCACGGTAGAGCATGCTTCGCAGAATCTCCGTCGTCATGATCAGACACGTCGCCGACGGATTGATCGTGATATCACCGGTCATGAGACCCACGTCACCAAACTCTTCCTCGAGATCACGGTACTTTTGGTTACTCAGCGCCTTGATCGGCGATGTGTAGATCACTCGCTGCTTATCACGCAGCGACTTGGCAATCGCGTACTCGGCGACAGCGGTCTTACCAGCCGAGGTATGCGCCGACACGAGCACCGACTCGCCGGCTTCAATGTAATCGACCGCACTCTGCTGGAACGGATCGAGCGTAAACGGGTACGTCTTGGCAGGGTTCGCCTTCATACTGCCTTCCACATTCTTCACCTCATAGTCTGGAGGGTACACCGAGAAGGAGATCAAGTTCTTCTGTGTCGTGCCCGTCGCAACGTGCACGTCCTTGCCATCCTCGGCCTTGTCGGCGGGCGTCGCGTCAATGTGCTTGCCCTGCACGACCTTAAACTCCGTGGATGGAAGCGAGGACACAACTTCCGCCTTTGGTTTCTCGACGTCCTCGCCAGTCGCTGGCTTCTTGGCCGGTGGAGACGCCGCAGCGTCGTCATTCGAGCCGGCCGGAGGTGCATCCTTGCGCTTGGCGGCCGTGGTCGCCGCCTTCTCCGCGGCGGTCAGCGTGGAGCCGGCGTCGAATGCGCTGAAAAGATCGAGGTCGTCGTCCATGGTGCGGTGCGATGTCTAGAAGCACACGCAGAGGTCTTGCGTCCGCGTCCTGATGCACGTCGTTTGATGCCCAATGCAACTTCCGTAGCTCCTCGATTGGTTGGGGCAGGTCAAGCCAACCAGTTTCACATCTGGGTGGGGTGAAAAACCTTAAAAACCTTGTATGAAACTGTCTCGGGATCGTGTTTCTAACGGTTATCGAAAACTGTAGCCATCTAGGGGAGGGCACACATCTCATGGGGCGATGAATGAGTACGCCACGGCCAGCAACGCAAGCAGCACCGCGATGATCGCAAACTTGACGAGTAGGGTCGAGTTCTCTTGGCCGTGCTTCGCAGCCTTCTTCTTGGAACGAGCGATCGCAGCTGCAGGAAGATTTGCATGAAACGAGTTAGCGAAGGCTGATTGGCGCCAAGGGGTCGAACATGTTTGACTCACCTGCGCGAGCAGCCGACGCCGCTTCCTGGTACTCCTCGGCCGACTTGTCTTCGTTTGCCTTGGTTCGCTTCTGCGCACCCTTCGACGTAGTGGCATCAGCAGCAGATTCCGCGACAGGAGCTGCCTCACTGTCAACACCTTGTTCGAAAGTCTGCTGCGCGGTGAGGCCATTGTTGTTCACTTCGCTCTCGAGCTGCGGAAAAGCTTTCGCAAGCACCTCAGCAGCGTCCGTTGGCCACTTGGCATCGCTGTCGCAGTGCATAGCCTCTGTGTGAAGTGGCGTGTTTCCAGCCGCATTCTTGGATGGTCGTGCACCCTATTCAAGCGGCATTACGAATATAAATTGAGGAATTTGCAAATGCACGCCATGTACAACGCTCACATACCTTGGAGATCAGATACTGGACGACTGGAATCATATCTTCCGTGTTGGAAATGCAAGCCCAGTGCCTAGAACGCACATCACGATCAGTTACTGCATGACAATACGACTCCAGTGAGGCCCTTGAAGAGACTTACAGTGGAGTGTTCCCCTTGCTATCAGCCACATTCACGCCAGCATGACCTCGCTCAACCTGGCATAAAACCCCAACGATGATGTCAGATATCTTCGCTTCTTGCTATCGTTTCCACCTGCCACAACATACGAGGAGTTTGACGAGCTCCAGATTGTTCTTGCCCGCTGCAACGTGAAGGGCGGTCATCTTTTTGCTGTCCACAGCATCCACCTTTGGCTTTGAGCGCAGCAGCATCTCAACAGCTTCGACCTCTTCGTACTCTGTGGGAAGCAGCAGCTGAGCTTCGGTTTCTGCAAAGGTAGCTCAATAAATCCGCTTTGTCTTACGTGTCGCGAGATGGAGGATGGTCTGCCCAGTCGAGTCTTGAATCGACAAGTCTGGCTTGCCCTTCAAGAGTGCCTGGAAAATCTCGAGGTGTCGTGGAGGGCGTTGAGCAAGGCACAGCATCAGCGGTGTGAAGCGGTTCTTCTTGTCCTGGAAATCCAGCGGCGCGCCGTGCGAGACGAGATACGAGACGATCTCAAGCTGATCTTCCGTCACCGCAATATGGAGAGCTTCAAAACAGCAACGTAAGCTTCGTAGCTGGAGAAATCGAAGAGCTATCGTTGCTCGCAGATTCGTACCAGTCTCGCCCTTCTTGTTTTGAAAGTTCCATTGATCGCGGAGCTCCGTGACCTTCTCCAGGTTGCCATTTCCTGAGTAAATCACACACGACCATCAGCTACTGATCTGGTGCATGTATCTTTGCATGTAAACACAGCAGTCGTCCCTACCGGCGGCTTTGAGCAACTGCGCCATCGTGGTCCGATCCTCTCCGAGATGCTGCGCGTTTGGGTCCTTGGAGGTATCAAATCTGACGAGCTACATTGCCCTTATCAGTAGACCGTCTTCAATTACAATCATAGGTTACGTTGTACCCTTGCTGACAACGGAGCTGGTACACTGTACCAGAGTGGACCTTGAAGGACCGGGAATACATGGACCGCTTGTTGACGTCATGCCGAGGTTGGAAGAATCAACGAAGCGCTCAGCATGAGGAGCTCCATGAGGTCCTGCCCTTCTCATGGAACCTCAACATAGAAACCCAGCATTCGATAAAAAGCCGCGTCTTCCTTACATCCATTGAGGACTATGTCGGACGCCGCTGTTGCCACCAAGGGTTTCCGCCTGCAGCGCCATGAAGACGCACTGTACAAGGCCGACAAGTACTTCAGTGAGGACAAGAGGCAGAAGGCGACGCTGAAGAACGGACTCACGGTCGAGTACGTCCTGCACTCGCTGGAGGTCCCGAATGCGACGGAGGAGGAGCGTGTGGTGCTGATCATGGGCTTCCGCCAGCCCAAGGAAGCATGGGCGATGATCGTGGACCAGCTGCTCACGGCGTGGTCGTCTCCAAAGAGCCTGAAGATCCTGACGTTTGACAACCGCGGCGTGGGCAACACCGACTCGACATGGGGTCGCTACACGAGTTCGCAGATGGCTGGCGATACGCTGGAGCTGATGAACCACTTGGGCTGGTCCAAGGCCCACGTCGCTGGCATCAGTATGGGCGGCATGATCTCGCTTGAGCTCGCATCGATCGCGCCCAAGCGCGTCCAGTCGCTGACGCTGATCGTGACCACACGCGGCAAGTACGTGAACGACCACGGCGATGGCGAAATGCGCAAGTCCCTGCTGGCAACGGACCCCGCAGAGATCGTCTCCGCCATCATCAAGATGCTCTACCCAGACGAGTTTGTCGCCAAGAAGATGCAAGACAAGGACGAAGTTATTCGCGATGTGTTGGTCAAGTACCACACGGCTCGACTCGCTGTGGCGCAGAAGCCATCCAAGCGCGGTATTTTCGGCCAGGTGCTCGCCTGCCGCACGCACTTCGTCTCGGACGAGCGTCTTGCTGCGATCGGCAACGCTGGCTTCCCAGTGCTGATCTTGGGCGGCGGTGACGACCACGTGATTCCTGGTCGCGAGTCGGTTCTGCTGGCCGAGCACATCAAGGGTGACCACGTCAAGCTCATCATGTTCGAGGACGCTGGCCATGGACTCTTCACGCAGTACATCGACGATGTGATTGAGAACTTCATCGCCACGATCCTGCGCTCGTCGCTTTAGAGATCGTCCACGAACGATCCGGATCTTCGCATGTCGGATTGCTTGTGTATGAGGCTCTCATTATTTCCGTTCAGAGAGATTGATAATGTAAGAAGTTGTGTGTGGACAAGCTCCTTCTTCCTCCCCTCATATCGCTATGGATGTACACGCTCTACAGGTGCAATGGTGGCACCGTTGTGGTTTCTTGCGCCCATCACAGTGAACGTCAATACCTTCATCCCGGACACCGAATCCACGGCGCACGGTGCCGCAGACCACGTGTGACTCGTCAGTACAAAAGACGTAGGCTGCTCGATTGCGAGCGTGCACGTAGACAACATTGCGCGTGGCGTATGGTAGGTATCATACAGTGCGCTTCAAGTTGAACCCCGACAGACGTGAGTCACGTGACCAAATGTCCACGTCCTTGCGCGTGGCTCACTTCGTATACAATCAACAAGTGAACGATTACGGCACCTGTGAACCCACCTTCTGGTTCTGGCCACTTCTTCTGGGGGCAGATGGAGCGGTCAGTCGGTTGAGCTGTCCATGCGTACGGCTACAATCAGCCTATGACGAAGCGAGCTGTTTACCGGTCCACTCACGAGCCAAAGATGGCCATCGACAGGCGTAGGGGCAGCTGTCGACTCGACAGCGCTGTGTGGGAAACTGCTTTGCTGAGGAGAGGGACAGTTTTTTCGCCAGTGAGGGTGAGAGAAAGAGAGACCACCACTTTGGATTTGCCCGCAACGTCGACAGGCCACACCGAGACAGACAACAATGCTGGAGCCGAACGCGATCACCCCGCTCGGCTTGGATACGCAGCGCGAAGTCGACGCGCTATTCTCAGACGCGAAGCACTTCACGCCCGAGAACGTTCACACCGCGACGCTTCCTACAGGCGTCGATGTCGAGTATGGCGTCCACACTCTCCGAGTCGAGGATGCTGACGAAGAGGAGCGCGTGCTGCTGCTCATGGGCTTTATGGAAGCCAAGGAGTCCTGGGCCCCGATCATCGACTTGATCCACGACAAATGGGCGAACAAGGGCAGCAAGAAGAAGAACTTGACGATCGTCTCGCTCGATAACCGAGGAAGCGGAAACAGCTCGGCGCCGTGGGGGAAGTACAGCACGAGCATCATGGCAAGTGACGCGCTCGCCTTGATGGACCATCTCGGGTGGAGCAAGGCGAACATCATCGGACTCAGGTACAGAAGGCTTGTGGTTTCTGTGTCAGCAGTGATCGAATGGTGCTGACGTTTGTGTGACCGTGTAGCATGGGAGGTATGATCGCACTCGAGCTAGCGACTACAGCCTCGCACCGACTGAACTCGCTCTCACTCATTGTGACGACACGTGGTCGCTTCGATTCATCCGGTGCGAATAACTTCATCTTCAAGACGATGACGAACCGAGGCTTGGAAGCACAACTGCAGATGACCATCGACTTCTTCTATCCGAAAGACTTCCTCTCCAAGCAGCTCAAGGGCTCCACCGAGACAGCGTTCGACGTGCTCCATCGCTTGCACAAGCAAAAGATGGCCAACGCGAAGCCACAAGCCGTAGGCGGATTCCTGGGTCAGACGCTCGCGATCAGAACACACTACGTGTCTGATGAGCGACTCGCCACGCTTGGAGAGCTCGGCATCCCCATCTCGATCATCGGATGCGCAGGCGACTCGCTCATTCCTGGTGTCGAGTCCGTGAAGCTCTGGAACACCATCGGCACGACCCGTGCGCGCCTCGTGTACTACAATGACGCTGCCCACTGTATCGCGTACCAGTGCCCGGATGAACTCTCTCAAGTACTCTTCGAGACCATCCACACGGCTGCCTAACCAACCTCTAAATCCCCATGTCCTCCTTCTTCTCCCATCTTCCCTTGGTCTCGACAATCTACTTACTGAGATAGAAATATGGCTACATATTTTGTTGGTAGATAAGGTGGACCACCTCATACAGGAAATACCATCACTCCTCACGGACGCACATTTCCGCGCCAAAAACCAACAAAACGGAGCCGCGACTCGCGGGCGGCGCATCATGGACGTCGGCGACTTTGTGGGCGACTCGGACGAAGATTCAGGTATCGACGATGCGTCTATTGGAGAGATGGTCCCCGTGTTAGTGGGTGTGGAGCCGTCGGCGGGCTTTGGAGGTGTTCTGGAGCCTGAGATTGAGTCCGCAATCAGCGGCGCCAACGGCGTGTTTCCTGACGACGCGCCGAGTGAACACGAAGACGATACGAAGGCAGCGGGGCCGCCGCTTGTTGAAGCTGTTCCGCTGGTTGTTGCTCGTGGTGCGCAGGGAGGTGGCGAAAGATTTGGTGCATCGGTGATTGATGCGAAGCGCGACGACGAGGATCCTCATGAGCTGGAGAATTCTACACCTCCTGACCTGGCGCGATTCGAGAACGCCGTACAAGAGGCCACAGAGGATCCCGTCGAGTTGCCTCCAGATGTGAATAAAGCACTTGAGCGTGTCGACGGACCACCACAGCTATCTGAGCAGCGTCCAGAGCCTGAGGTTGACGGAGGGAAGGAAGACGAGGAAGTGGCGGGGCCGCGAGCCAAGTTCAAAGTCGGCGATATCGTGCACGTTGCTGCACGGACGTGGCCTGGGATTAATAAGCTTGGTGGTGCCGGTAAGATTGCCTCCGTACTCGAGGAGCCCGGTGCAGAAGACGGGTCAGTGGAGTTCCTGTACAATGTCAAGTACATGCTTGGCGGCTTCGAGAAACGCATCGAGGAGGAGTACATCCAAGACCTCGCGGATGCTCTGGAGACTGGTGTTCGTCAGCACAAAGAGCGCATTTTCTACCACGGTCGGTGCTGTTTGTTTGTTTGTTGAGCATTGATCGCTCATGCTGACGAATGGATTGTGTGTGTAGATGAGTTCGCAGTGAGTCGCGAGAAGAAAGCTAAGCCATTGGAGCTGGAGCAAGGCGAGTTTTGGCCGCAGCCAGAGCCAGACGCAACAAGCGGTGCAGCGGAAGCCACCACAGTGCCGGCGTCGTCTGCTCTGCCACCGGCGAAACGGTCGAAGAAGCAACGGCACTCCAACCGAGAAAAACCGGTGCTGGTTGATGCGCCAGAGATCGAATTCCACCTGAGAAGCAGTGATGACAGCGATTATGATGGCAGCGACGATGACGATGCAGCAGACGTAGACGTGCAAAAAGGAGTCTCCACTTCACGCCGACTAGGTGAAGATGCGTTCATCCTCGATGACAAGCGTGGTTCCAGCAACCAACGCAAACCTCGTACACAGGATCAAGAAGAACGGAGGCGTCGGAGAGAGAAGAAGTTAAGGAGGCGTCAGGAAGAACGCAGTGAGGAGAATCGATCAAGCTTTCAGTTTTCTAGCACGAGCAGCGCACGAAAGAAGCGATCCCATCGAATCGTCGAGAGCGACGAGGAGCAAGACGATAGTGACCATGATCGTGCTCATCGCGGGGCTGATCATCGTCACGGGAAGAGGAAGCGAAGGTATATTGGAGGCTACGAGCACGGAACTAGAGATGCGGATGGAAGCTTCATCCAACCCGAAGGAAACCCAACGGAACTCCCTGACGACGTTGCACAAGAAGTGCAATTCGAACTTGGCAAGACGAAAGCTGAGATGCGCGTTCAGCTGAAGTCGGTCGCGAGCACGCTGATCGAAAACTTGGACGATGCTGAAAAGAAAAGAAGGGCTTTGTCTCGCCTACTCGCACACGCCGTCACTCTTCAGGAGGATGAACTTCGCGATACCAACACTGCTGTAAGTGGATTTGTGTAGCTCTCGGTGGATTGAGCTGACGGAATGGTTTCATGTGCAGTTACTGGAGCTTCATGCCTTCATCCGCGACAAGCTTATTCGCGGTGGTCAAGATGTGATGAATATCATCATCGAGGCCCTCGACAGAAAGGGCAGTCAGTTGGTAGGCACTAAACCTCGTAGCATTATTTGTTGCTGCGTCTCGCTCTAACGTGTGCCCGTGCATGTTGTCTCTCAGCCTGAACAGCTTGCACTAGAGTACGACAATTTGACTGCCAAGATTCCCGAGCTGAGTGTTTGGGTCACGCAAAGTCTTCGAGCACTTGAAACCACTTTTACTCGCCGCGGTATCGCCTCGACGTTCAAGGATAAGCTGGCAGAAGAAGAGGCGCGTGATGCTTCAGATCAGTCTGCTGTTAGCAACTCCGACGACTTCGAGTACAGCGGGGACGAAGGCTGGTCAAGTGATCGCGAGCCACCTCGTCCACGTACGCACTCGACGGCAAGACGCCAAACTACCTATGATGAAGGTTTGGGCCGTCTATCCACCGAGACAAATCGATCACGAAAGAAGCGGCCACGGAGCATGCTCCAAACTCAGTCCAGCATGGACACTTTCGCAGTTCCGATCCATGAGCGTTTCACCCGGGAGGAGTTCAACCGTCCAAGTGCTCCTGCAATGTCAAACTTTCGATTTGTTCGAGAGAAAGACCTCATCAACCACTCGACAGACCCGCGGTGGGATTGGGTTCGCAAGCTGAAGCGTACGAGAGCCAAGACGATTGTATTCCAACGTCGTGACCAGCCCCTCCACCACAGAGAACTCTCGTCAAGAACAACAAATGCTCTCGAAAACAAGCAACCGATGTCAGTCATGGAAGCTGTGCTCAAACTACGAGACAAGCGGTATCGGGCTAGATCTCAGCCGACGACCTATCTGCCGCAAGGAAGGGTAGCCCGCTCGACGCTACTACCGAGACCACTGCCTCTTGCAGAACAATCAAGCAACTTTACGGGGAACTGGGTTGATTCCAAGGAAGCAACGCGTTCGAGGGATCTACCGGTCACAAGCCCGCAAGTGCCAGACGTGGTGCCACTGAAGTCCGTCCGAGATTGGTCGATCATTTTCAGTGTACTTCCAGAAGAGGAAACTCTACCGACTTGCCTTTTGAATTCCCCAGCGAAGCTCATGCGGCTTGGGCGTGTTCTCTACTCCGACAATCACGCTCGTGACGAAAACGAATGCTGGCCAGTGGTCACCGGGGACATTCATGGACGAGCGTCGGTCTTGAAGCAACAACTCAGCCGCTTGCGATTCGAAGAGCAGGAGGCGGTCAGAGCGATCGCAGAAAGTGGAAGTGAGATTCCTTTCGAAGAGGACCCCAAGTGGATCACTCTGTCGACGTTCGCTGAGGAATATCACACCAGCCTGTCTTCTTTCGTTGAGACTATGCAGTTAACTATTCATCAGGCCCATCAAGCTGACGTCGTTCGTGTGGTCACATCGATGATCGCAGAGTTGGCCGATCTTCTCAAGCAACTTCCGGACTGCTATTCAATCTTCTCGGGGGCATCGGAATATGGATACTTCTTCGAAGTCGCTTGTCCTCGAGCAAGATCTACACCGCTATTCGCGGCGATCTGCCAGACGTATTGGTACGCTATCCAAGGGCTCGCCTACGTGAAGCGGGTTTGCGAGACGCAGTGGTCAGATGAAGCAGCGCATTGGAACAAGCTTTTTGTGGATACCCTCCCACTGAATCGGGTCGCTCTCGCCGCGTGCCTGTTCCTCGTCGACTTCTATCTTCATGTTCGTTCGAGCCATCACATTCCAAGTGATCCCGAGTATACGAGCGAGCTTACTCAATCAGCAGCCCCGGCGCTGTCGTTGTGGCTTCTTCTCCATGAACTATTCAGCGTCGGCGTCCTACAATCGACCAAGAGTGCGGAAACCAAGACGAATGGCGCCTTCTGGAACTTTCTTCAAGTGGCAGTGAGTATGCTGGCGGAAAGGTGTTGTGCTGGCCACCAACGCTGACTGAGTGGATGTGTTGTGTCTAGTATCGAACGCGGTTCTTCGACGAGATCGCCTTGAAGTTCGTCAAGCAGGAATCTTGTAAAGGATACTTGAAGAAGCGAGCTCCTTCGATGAGTCAAGGCCAGCAAATGAGCGACGAAGACTGGCAAGCTCGTTTGTTGGCAAACGACACACTGTGGGACATCTGCGGGCTGCTTGGGGTTGTATTCCAGTCGACTTCCGATACAAATGCGATGCCGTACGTTGCTAAACCTGATTGGCTACGCTGATGTTACTCTAACCCATATCTGAGATACAGGCCGATATCGTCTTCGTGGACGATGTTGACGGAACTTCTCTCGAGCAGCAATATCGGGTTCATACCTCTCGACGGTGTGACGGCAAAAGATATGATGGACGAAGAGCTAAAGATCCAAGCTTGTAAGTACCTTTATTGTGATCAATAGGTGGATGAGTTAATGCATTCACTCACGAGTTGAATGCTACTTCAGATGGATTCCAGCTGCGGATGCTTCGGCGAATCCTCGTCATCTCTGCAATCTGGACTCCCGAAAAAGGTGAGCTCGTGGGCATTGTCGTGAGTACCTTTTTCATACCTCATCCGTACTCTTGATGTTTACTCTTCAGATTTCATAGAGACGCTGATACCGATTCTCTGGGAGTCCTCTCTGGTTGAGGAACACGACGAGGCCATGCTAGCTGTTGTGAACTTCATAGGGGAAGTCCGAACTCTGAAGCCGAATTCTAGAGAGCATCTGATTGAGCTGGCGAACCGACATGCGAACCAAACGACCAACTCAGTTGCCCTCGTCTGCAAAATCGCTATGGTAAGCTGCCACCATCCTGTGGTATGCGGTTTTGCACCCATCTTACCTGTCGAAACATGTTAGATTCAGCTCGTGAAGCAAGAGAAATCGATTCTTCGCAGTCGATACCGCCAGCCTGTCCTTCGCGCACTTTCAGCCCGCCTGGAAAACCAGCATGACGGCCGTGCCCTGTTGTCACAGTCCCAACAGCTCAGCAAGGATAATGAGCCAGTCGAAGCGGTCAAGAAGTCTGTAAACAAGTCGTGGAACTGGGGGAAGAGTGACAGCAAAGGTGCATCTGCTACTGGTACCACGAATACTATACCCACCACACCCCCAGCGGAGTTGTCCGACTTTCAACGAGAGCAAATCATCGCGGAGGTGAGTGCTCTTGTGAATGGGAGAGGATCTGATCAGTATTGACGATTTCGTTCTGATCTTCAGTCAAAAACGATGCTGTCTCTTCTACTGATGTTTGCGCTCTCAAGCATATACCTTGGAGACGGAACCAATACGACTCAGCAAGCGGCTCGCCGCCAAAAGGAACTCAAACGCGAGATCGAGTACTTTTGCAAAGAGTTCAGCTCGGTTAGCTCGGGCATTCCAGCGCTCAGCGTGCCGCTGTGCCACTGCGTCCATGCCCTCGGTGTTGCTGCCCTCGACGCTCGAACAAGTTACTCCTCGGCATTTGAACTGATCAGCTCTCAACTGAAGTGGCTATCGGACGAATTGCAACAAGCGCGTCGCAATGACGCCAGTGGGCATCAGAAAACTCGTGAATCTTCGGTACTTCGCGGTGAGTTTAACATCCTAGTTGCATCATGGTTTTTGAAACTGATCGTCACACTTGTTAGCTGGAGTATCTTCATGCCTGGAGGCCCTTCGCGATCTGTCGTCACAATTAGTCAAACGGCTACGAGTTCGTCGAGATATCGATCCAGCGGAGATCCAAGCTGTGCAGGCGTGTATCACGAGTGTGCTGGGCACTGGAGTTGCTGCAAGTCTTGAGCTCGCAGCTGATGCAGGACTCTCCCGTTATGATTTCGAAAAGGCGATCGGGATCATGACGCATTGGATGCCTCGAAGTCGTGATACACCGTCGCAGTGCCTCCGATACGGGCCTTCACTCCAGTCGGCCTCATCTCATCAGGATGAATTTGACGAGTTCGATGACGCTGAGATGATGGATCTGCTAGCCACCGTCGATCTTGCAAACCCGGTAGCATCGACCACGGACTACGAAGCCTTCCTCCGCATAGTTGACACCCAAGCGAGCGATCTTGCAATCGCCTATCTGCGCCTGCCAGTACAAAGACTGCTGATCTCCTTACCGCAGAAGGTTTGGCGAAGCTATGAGGAATTGTTCCTGGTAGATCTGCTAGGTGCAATGATCTCGTCGTGCTCGTTCACGTTCAGCTGGAGTGTGGTGTCAACGACGTCGCTGAAACCTCGCAACTTTGCCCCTCGTGTTCTCAGTGCGGTCCTCAAGCATCGACCCGAGAAGGAGTGGTTCTCTACTTGTTTCCTGAGTGAGCAAAATGCAGACGTCGAGCTCTCCAGTATCTGGCTGACAGCGACACTGGATCTTCAGTCGCTTCTGCCCACGGAGTCACGTTTCGAGCCAGCAAAGTCAAGTGACGGCTCCCCGACTCAAGATGTCGCTACTGCAAGATATTCCAGCTACTGGCTCATGCTCACCGATGGCATCGTCGCAAACCTCTTGAAAGAAAACCCAGTCGTGCGTTTCAAGATCGGCCAACCAATGTACCAGCTGCTCTACGGCACAGCTACAAACTGTTTGTTCCGACAGTCCGTCGCCCGCCATGGAGAGGCAACTGATACAGCCACGTTGTACAGCATGCACGAGGATATCTTCCGCACATTTTGCAGGAGCGCCGGCCACATTTGGACGACGATGGTCGCAGATCAAATGCGCTACCGTACCGATATGAATCGGTTTCGTTTGAAAATGATGGACGCTCAGCGAGGTGTATTCGTGGCTCTACCAGAGTAAGTATCCCGGCTCGCTGCCCGTATCAGATTGAGACTGATATATTCTTTGGCGCTTTAGCTCCTACGAGATCAACCTGAGGGCAGTATGCACAGATCTCGATCGCAAGAACGTCAACTGGTACAGGCTCTCAAGCAAGTTCCTCGATGAGTTTTCTGCACCACAAGGGGCCAAGTCGTTGCATGCTGTCGACGATGCAGTCACAGTGTTGGATCGTGAACTCAGCGATCCAGTTATCCGTCCTCTGGTCGTGCTCTTCAAGTTTATGTACGACTGTGTCGATGCCTTCCTCTTCAACTGTGGCGGTATGGCCATAGGTCAGCAAAACATCTTCTACTCGATCATCGAGCTTATGTTTCGACAAGCCCGCTGTGCGGAGTTTCCTGTTGCTGAACGACGACTCAAGTTGACAAGCAGCCTGCAAGCTCCGGTGTCAATCAAATCACCGCCTACTTCCGGAATCACTGGGATTTCACCTGCGTGTTCTGGCTTCGTTGAAAGCGCTCGGCTCTTCTTCGCTTATCAGAAGTATCCGAGCCTCATGAATTGGTTTGCTCAGGTAAGCCGCTTTCGATGAAGTTATCATGGAGAGCTAAGCTAACACATCTTTGTACACAGAACCTGGACACCTACCAAACCCTGAAGGCAGGTTGGGACACGTCTCCACTTCGAGTGCTCCTGTACAACATATTTGACCCACACGGCCCCCTTGGCATCCACAGCTACTACCCCATCCAAGACAGCTCCAGCAGCACCAGCCATTTTGAACCGAGTGGTATCCGTCGCGAGGCGTTCTATCTGGCGTGTGGGCTCATCAACTGCCGATGCACCAGCTGCTATGAACACACTCGCCACGCGCCACGCGAGGACCAGGAGAATCGTCGTGGGCAACTTCGTCGATTCGTTTTGAGCCAGTTTGTCGATGAACTCAAGAGATCTGCGCAAATCGATGGTGATAGCATGGACGAGACACTGCTTCCAGTTCTTCAGTTCGTCAAGGCGTTCGTCGACCATTTGAACATCGACCAGTACATCAATCTGCAAGTTCGAGATGGTAGCGACCAAACCATGGCGCCACTTCGAGATGTCGAGCAAGAACTGCTGCCTTGCCTCATCAAATTCGCTGAGTATATCATAGCCAAGCTCGCCGATGACCGTACACTTGCAGATACGATGAGGTACGCTGCTTGCACGGTCACTCTGGTCTTTCTTCTTTATGCTAACAAACCGATGTTCTTGCTGTGCAGTTGCGTGATCATGATTGAGTTTTGCCGACTCATCGAAGAAGTTGCTCGCCTCAACATTAAGATCGTCGACACATCTCTCTCTCGGTTTGTGGATATAGGGCTACGCTGCGCTAGTTTTGCGTACGAGTCCCTGCGCAAGTACTCATCCACAGTCATGGAAGATCTCTTCGCCAATGACAGTTGCGACGCGTTCGACGGAGCATCAATGACCAACTCGCTTCGATCACTCTTGGCTCACGAGGACTACACTGTCAAGTCCGAGGATTCTGTCAACGCGGTGAAAGTGGAGGCTTCGAATGTCCGCACCACTCCAGAAGACTACGGCATCAGCAAGGTACGCGTCCGTAGTGACTTGTTATCCTCCATCCGGCGTCTTGTCAAGCAGTGCAGTGAAATCAGCGACTCGAGCGTGCTTCGACGAACCATGACAACCTCATCGCAGAGCAATCAAGCGTCTGATGTCGGCACGATGTGATCCTTCTTCAGTAACCCAAGACCGTAGCCAAGATATTTTGATCCTGAACTCCGCTGTCTACACGGCATACTAAATGTTAGCAGCATACGCGGCAATCCTGAACCCATCGTATTCACGCACTGGAATTCAGCTTCAGGGCGGTTGTGCTCGTTGTTCGCGCTACTCTTCTTCTTCGGCTTGCGAAATTGTAGGTCGTTGGGCTCTGTGCACTGGAAACATTCTCGACTGTCTCTTACAGCGCGATCGCGGTCTCGAAGCCAGCTCTCATCGGACGTGTGCTTCTGTGTCTCCAAAGAAAGAGGAAGCTCTCCATGCGAGATGGAGTGCGTGGCTTGTCTGGCGAGACTCAACGAAGCAGTCAGCGATTTGCTGCGATTGGGGATCAGGTCTTGTCGGAACTTTCGCACAGCACGGTCGCTGCCGCCGACATCCACAAGCTGCTGGAACGGCCGCTGCTTCAGGTTGGTCACATCCCCCGAACTTCTTTCCAGATCCACGGCAAAGCCCCGCTACAAGATGATCACGATGCGCGTGAGAGCTAGTTGTTTTGGCCAAGTAGGGGGAAAGGGAAAGGTACCATGAGTGCCGCATCCTTTGAGCTTGCGTCTGCGCAAACCAAGAAGCAGAACCATCAGACAAAGAGTAGGGTCGAGCATCAATGTAGGCCTTATCCTTTTACGCACCTCGTGCTAGCTGTGTGAGTCGAGCTTGGGCTACGTGAAGGTCCAGCATGACTTGTTCGTATCGTTCGATCCAAACACGCACTTCCGCTTCCTTTTCGCTTGCCTTTCTACGAAGAAGTATGTCACAGTGAGCACCTCTACGACAACAGACTCAACAATCGAGAGAAAACAACCTTACCGTTTGCTTTCCAGGAGCTTGATCAGCGTGGCCTCGAGCTCGCGATGTGTCTCCATGAAGTCGCGCTCGGCCTTCTGAATGAGCTTCGCACTCACACGTAAGGATGCACGAAGCCCGACAACCTCTGCATCCTTGTGTGTGATCTCTTCCCGTGCCTCCACGACTCCTTTGGTGATGGTGCCCTACTCAAAGGATCCGTTTAAATCCCCCCTTCGAATAAAGACTCACAGTATTTAGAACAGACCACTTCGTTAACGAGGGCTTCGAGCTGCTTGTCCTTAGCGTAGATCTCCTCCAGGTCTTGGAGCCGTTGGACACGCTCCTCTTGTAGCTCGAGCAACAAACGATTCGTGCGGCGATTCTTCAGAATGATCTCCCTGAAGATGTACGCGCAGTCAGAATTCACTCATGCTATCCGACACACAAGATGTATGGACACCGTCACTTTTCATTGCGCTCCTCTTCCAGCGCGACTTGTGTTTGCTGCAACTGATCTTCCAACGTTCGAATGCGGCCAAGTTGTGCTGCGCAAACCCACATGCCACAGTGAGATACGAAACCGCACATGGCGTCTTTTCCACCAGACGCTTCTACCCACAAGTGTTTTTCAGCTTCTGCATCTCGAGCGCATCTTGGAGCTTGAGGATCCGCTCCTAATGAGGGTCATGACGTCAGCGGGGCAGCCATACGTAGTCAACATTTCCCACCCACGCACACCCACACACCTCATACTGCTTGGCTTGCATTGCGTGATTCAACGGCGCTACCTTGGCTGGGCGTTTGAAGGCCCACAACGCCGGTGCAGTTGCCCAAAATACCCACGTATCATATGGGCAGGACGTGATGATCCCTTCGCTGAAGAGATCTAATTCACCACGTCACTTGAATCAGCGTGGGTACACTTTTTGGCAACCGGTTCAATCAGTTTATAGGAGCTGGTCGATATTCAGCCAATCAAATGAGCTGATACCGTGGAGAGCTCTTCAGAATCCACTGGATTTCGTTCAGATTTGCATTGATTGTAGCGAGGTGCGTGGACCCACAGCTCCTGTCTCACTCCTTCGAAATTATCCGGTGGGTACGTGGATCAATGACCACGCCAGCCGCTGCTAAGCAGCCTGCTTGGAGAGCTGACGTTCACGCCTCCCAGTTGAGCGGATGCCTGGAGCTCCTCAAATATTGTCAGTTTTAAATCCCCCAGCCAGCCCAACACCTCTTTCAAGCCAAGCCTTCCAGCGACGATGGGTCAGACCACATCCCTCTTCGAAGAAAGCACGCCGTTATGGCATGAAGTGCCTGGTACGCAGACTGCGGTGCGTACGGCCGCGCGCAAAATCGATAACCCAGGATCATTCAAGCCGCACATGACACTGTACACGAACCTCATGGAGGACCGCGCGGAGCACGACGATGGCTCGCGCAACATCTTTGGGTGGCGCAAGATCGACCCAGTGACTGGAAACGCAGGCGAGTACGAGTGGGTGACCTACCGGCAGTTCGTGGACCAAGTCGCGGTCATGTCGGCAGCGATGGTCCACGCACTGGGTCTCAAGCGCCACGAGCCAGTCGGTCTCTTCTCAAAGAACCGGTACGAATGGGTCCTCGTCGAGCACGCTGCCAACCGCATGACGTACCAGCTCGTGCCGCTCTACGATACACTTGGCCCCACGGCAGTTCCCTACATTGTGAACCACACGGAAATGCGTGTGCTGTTCGTGGGCAAGCAGCAGTATCCGACACTGTTGAAGAGCTTGAGTGGCTGTCCTAGCCTCAAGATGATCGTCCAGTTCGAGGATGTGTCGCCAGAGCAAGTCGCGGAGACTGCTGCCCTTGGCATCCAACTGAAGAGCCTCCTGGAGATCCTGGAAGTCGGCCGAGCTAAACCTGTGGCTGCGGATCCCCCGCTTCCAGACGATATTGCGACAATCTGCTACACGTCTGGTACGACCGGAAACCCCAAAGGAGCCATGGTCACGCATGCCAACCTTGTCTGCAGTGCTCGCGGAGCCCAGGATCTGTTAGACGTCGGACCAGACGACGTCCACCTTTCCTACCTTCCACTTCCGCATATATTGGAGCGCGCCATCCAAGTCGGCTTGATTAACGCTGGCGCTTCGATCGGTTTCTTCCAGGGTGACGTCGCCAAGCTTGTCGACGACCTGGGTGCGTTGCGTCCGACGCTGTTTCCGTCCGTACCTCGCGTGCTCAACCGCATCCACGACAAGATTCTCCAGGGTGTGGAGAAGGCTGGAGGCATGAAGAAGCGTCTCTTTGACCAGGCGTACGCTGACAAGAAGTATTGGCTCGGACAAGGCTATGTGAGGCATAAGTTCTGGGATTCGCTCGTTTTCAGCAAGGCACAGGAGCTCCTGGGCGGTCGCATGCGCTTGATCATGAATGCATCTGCACCAATCTCCAAGGACTGCAAGGAGTTCCTCCAGATCGTGCTCGGGTGTGCCGTTCTTGAGGGATACGGCTTGACAGAGGTCGCTGTGGTTTCATGTACAACGACGGCATTTGCACCAGGCTCCCACGTGGGCGTGCCGATCTGTCAGATGGAAGTGTGCTTGCAAGACGTCCCAGACATGAACTATACCAGCAAGGACCAGCCAGTACCGCGCGGTGAGATCTGCGTGCGTGGCCCACAGCTATTCACAGGCTACTTCAAGGAGCCGGAGAAGACTGCCGAGGTGATCGACGCAGATGGGTGGTTCCACACTGGTGACATTGGCAAATGGAACGATGATGGCACGTTCAGTATCATTGACCGCAAGAAGAACATCTTCAAGCTTTCCCAGGGTGAGTACGTGGCACCGGAGAAGATCGAGAACATTTACCTGAAGAGCCCACTCGTGGCCCAGGTCTTCGTCCACGGCTACTCGCTGCAGAACTATCTGGTAGGTGTTGTCATCCCAGACAAGGAGAACGTAGCTGACTGGGTGAAGACCCACAATGGCGGCATCCACAACGAAGCTGCGATCCAAGAAGCCATCCGCAACGACATGGAGGAGATC
>JAADVE010000172.1:0-28882 GCA_023334595.1 Pythium utonaiense | reverse complement strand
TTTTTCCACCACCATGATGACCGACGACCCCAAGCGCAGCGCGAGCGACGCCGCGGCGCCCTCTGCTGCTGCTGCTGCTGCTGCGCCGGCGCTGCCCACGACTGTGCGCTGGATCCCGGACGCCGAGGTCAGCGTGTGCGTAGGCTGCCAGCTCCTGTTCGACTGGGTGCGGCGCAAGCACCACTGCCGCTACTGCGGTCGCGTGTACTGCGCGCTGTGCACGTCGCAGCGCTCGCTAATCCGTGAGGAGCAGATCCTCACGTGTCCAGACCGCCAGTACCTCGCGGTGAACGCCCACAACCCGCAGCGCGTTTGCGATGAGTGCCACGAGGTGCTCAAGCCGGAGCAGGACGGCCTCCGCTGCACGAACAGCAACGCCGTGATGGCCAACTCCATCACAGAGG
Source organism: Pythium utonaiense (assembly GCA_023334595.1). Classification (NCBI taxonomy): domain Eukaryota; phylum Oomycota; class Peronosporomycetes; order Pythiales; family Pythiaceae; genus Pythium; species Pythium utonaiense. The sequence continues at coordinate 28,478 of JAADVE010000172.1, read as the reverse complement.
AAGGGCCGAAGCGGTTCCTGAACTCACCCTACTCGTTCACGCTGCGTGAAGAAATCCGCAAGGCTGCATACAGCGTCCAAAACTTCATGTACGACGGCGTGATCAAGGACCAATCCATTCCGCTGCCTCTGCTCACCAAGGCCCAGGGTATCGCCGTACGTAGAGTCCCTCCTTCTCTCTCTATTCTGCGTTGGATGTACTAACGCCCTTGTCTGTCTTTGGCAGTTCTTGACGGTGATCAAGGTCGGGTTTGTTGTCACGGGGCGCGTGGGCACGGGACTCGTGATTTCCCGCCTCCCGAACGGTGCGTGGTCGGCCCCATCGGCGATCGGGACTGCTGGCATCGGTTGGGGAGCTCAGATCGGCGGGGAGATCACCGACTTCGTGATCATCCTCAACAACAAGCGCGCTGTCGACGCGTTCACGTCCAAGGGCCAAGTGAACCTAGGAGCCGAGCTGGGCGTCGCGGCCGGTCCCGTTGGACGCACGGCCGCCGGCTCGGTCGAAGCGAGCGCGGACTTGGACATTGCTCCTTGCTACTCGTACTCGCACTCGAAGGGACTGTTCGCTGGCATTTCGCTCGAGGGATCTGTGATTCTCACGCGCCCCGACATCAACCGAGCGTTCTACGGCAAGCCAGTGCAGGCAACAGAGCTGCTCGGCGGCATGGAGCCACCGCCAGTTGCCGCGGCACCTCTGTACGAGGCGATCGAACGTGCCATGCGAAGGTGACACTCTGTCGTATTCTATCCCTCCATTGACACTTGTGCTGACCGCTGTGTCCTCTTCTAGCCCTGCTAACGGACTCAATCGAGCTGCGCGGCGTGCGTCTCAAGATCCCTACGCGGCACCTGTGGCTCAGCCTGTGCCACCGGCAAACCTTGATCCGAAGCGCGACTCCAACGGCGCGGTGACGTTGTAGTCTCCTCCTACCGACAGTCGTCGCAGCCAGAGCAGAAGGAGAAGCGTATGTGGATATAAATTATGCGTGTTTTCGTTTCTTCATGGGCGATTTCCTGCGTTTCTCTGTCGGCGGCATTGCTGATCCTACTGGTAGTTGCGCTCACTGCGGCGCAGCGGACGCAACGGCCTGGAGCGAGGCAAAGAACGACTGCTGCATGACCTGGGCTTCGCGGGTCTTCTGTGTTCCACCCAATATTACATACAGACAAGCACATCAGTGTCAGTACGCAACACAGTAGCAGCCATTCACACGACAGGACACGCACCGCCGAGAGCTCGCTGCCTGAGAGGCTCTGCGTTGCACTGGCGTTGGCCTGCGCTTCCGTCACGACCACCACGTCGGCGTCGTCACCAGCGTTCTCCATTTTGACATCGGCGGCGTCTTGTGAGCGATGCAGCTCGTCAAAGGCGTGGTCGTGGAGCTCGGCGTGGACCTCCTCCACCTTTCTCCGCGACTCGTCGATCGTCCTGACGTACAAAAACCAGCAATACTCTTGTGAGTCTCCGTGGGGTCCCCTCCCTCGTCCATCGCAACGGCGGCGTGACGCACTTGCGGATCTCCTGCGCAGCGTCGCGACGCTCCTGGATCTGCAGCTGCAGCATGTGGATGATGCTCTCGCGCGCTTGGTGCGGTCGGAACGTGTTGATCAAGTTGTGCATGTTGAGGAAGAGCAGCTCCAGGTCGTTCAGCTTGTCACTATACCATACCGCGTCAGTCCTCTCTCTCTCTCTCTCCCCTCAGCCGTCAACCTCTCCACAAGGCCACTCACTTGAACAGCGACGGCTTCTTGATCAGCACGTCCACCAGCTCCGTGAAGTTGGCCAGCAGCGAGTGGTTGATCTTCTTCATCTGCGTCTTGTAGTCAATGTCCGCAGCTCCGCCCACCTCCTCCGCTCCTCCTCCGCCCGCCGCGTCCCCCGCCACCGCGGCGTCCGTTCCTCCTCCCACCTCCTCCGCTCCTCCTCCATCCGCCGCACCGGAGGCTCCGCTGCCGCGCAGATACAGCTTCTGGCCGGGCGCCGGCAGCAGATCGGGCACCACGTCCTGCGTGCTGAACGGCGTGCCGAACATGTGATACTGCGGCTCCATGGGCGTCGGCGGCGGCGGTCCGCTGGCCACGCCGTCGCGGTACAGAGCGAAGAAGGCCGGCGGCAGCGGGAAGGCCGAGACGATCTCCGGCGCGTCCTCCGCGGGCGGCGGCGCCGCGCCAGTGTCCACTTCGGTGCTCATACTGGTCGCTTCTGTGTGTGTGTATGGAGAGCTGCTCACATGGGCAGGTCTGGAACAGCCCAGGGGGTACTAACCTGTGTTATGATAGGAACCAAAACGTGAGGAATACCCATAACAGAGGTTAGGTAGTGTTGATGGGCAAAGAGGGCTTCTATTCGGAGTGGGAGCTCTCTATTCGAGTGGTCTCCACGGCGGAATGCATGGGAAGAGATCCCTTCCGCCCGAAGCTCCTGCGCTGCCATCGCCAATTGCTCGAGTGCGTGCCGCTTCGCTTTCCGCTGTACGCCCCGTCGCGCGGACCGTCTCCGTGTGCTGCATTCGCCACTCGGTCCTCATTCGATCTCTTCGGCCCAGCAGCTCCCCTGCCACTGAATAGCTCCACATGCTGCGCGCCGGTCTCCTCATGCAGCGCTCGCTGCTCACGCGCACGCCACTGGCGCCTGCGCGTCGCTTCGCATCCTCCTCCTCGTCCTCTTCCTCGTCCAAGACGCCATCAGAGGGCTTCTTCAAGGCGGCGTGGACCAAGTACCAGGCGCTGCTCGAGTCGCACCCGCTCACCACCAAGGTGGTCACGGCCAGCGCCATTGCCGGCGCCGGCGACGTCAGCTGCCAGCTGCTCATCGAGCAGAACGGCCGTGTCGACGCCAAGCGTGCCGTGCTCTTCACGGCGCTCGGCGGTCTGCTGGTCGCGCCGGTGCTCCACGTCTGGTACGGCTTCCTCGGCTCGCGTGTGCCTGGCCTATCGAGTGCAGCTATTGCCAAGCGCCTCGCACTGGATCAGCTGGCGTTCGCGCCCACGTTCCTGCCCATCTTCTTCACGACGCTGCTCACGCTCGAGGGCGTGCCGGAGACCATCCCGGACAAGCTGCAAGCCGACTGGTGGCCGACCGTGAAGGCCAACTGGGTCGTGTGGGTGCCAGCACAGCTCCTCAACTTCCGCTTCGTGCCAGGCAACCTGCAAGTGCTGTTTGCCAATGTCGTGGGGCTCTTCTGGAACTCGTACCTGTCGTACGTGAGCCACGCAACCGCTGTCCAGGACGAGCCTGTGAAGGCCGAAGCTTAGAAACGAGAAGTACAGTACAGTAGACGACGCCAGATCTATGAACAATCCAAGTCTATTGTGGAAGCACGACGGTGCCTGCATGCGATGTCGACGACTGGAAGAGTTTCTTCCTCGCAGACGAAAATGTCTTGGAAACCAGCGAGCCCATGGGTGTGCGCGGTCTCGGTGGCAGCGTCCCGCTTCCCAACGAAGCTGTCCTCGCATCCGAGGCGTGAGGATCGTCGTCCACACAGTTGGGCAGCGTCATAAGGTTCGAGAAGCCGTCGCCGACCTCTGCGTCGCTGAGACGCTTGCTCTTTCGATTGCTGCTACTGCTGCTACTGGACGAGCCAGTGAGCACCGAAAGTCTCTTCTTGATCGTGGTCTTGCTGTCGCCTTCGCCCTTGAGAGAGATCACATCGTAACTCGTCGAGCGGCTCTCGCTCTGGCGCTGTAGAGTCGCCACGCGGTGATTCAATTTTTCCTTGTCCACACTCAACGTCTTAAGCTCAAACTCCATTTGGAGCAAGTCGGCTCGGAGGCTCTGGATCTGTTGTTCTTGTGCGCTGATCACAGCCAATTCGCGGTCGTTCTTCTGCGTCTTTGTGGCCTTGATCGCGGTCTGCAGCGACTTGTTTTCGCTTTTCATATGCTGTTGCTCCGCCCTCAACGCGACTGCCTCGTCCTCAAGACGCCGGCAGTATGTCTTGCTTTCGTCCAGTTGCTTCTTCAGTGCGTCACGTTCTTTCACGAGTGCTGTGACGATTGTGCGTGCGTGTTCCTCACGCTGCTGCTGCTGTCGCAACGCACTCAATAGCTCTTCGTGAGTCTCACTGGCCGTCTGTGCGCGTCGTAGACTCTCGTCTCGCTCGCTGACGAGCAGGGCATTCTGCCGCTGTAGAGCGTCGTTCTCGATCAGAATACTCTCCATCTCCCGCTCCATAGTCTGCTTGAGGTGCTGCAGTTGGCTTTGAAGTGTTTGATTCAAGCTCCGCTCGGTCTCCAGCTCCCGCGTTTGGATCTGCAAGTGCGACGCCAGGACTTCGATGTCGTCCTGGAGCTGGTGCTGTTGCTGCAGATCCACGTAGACTGGTAGGGGTATAGTCTCTTCAGCAGTGGGATCACCTTGCGGTTCCCCTACCTCCCCCATTTGCAGCTCCGCGTCCTCCTCAACGGACGAGTTGTCCGCTGCCTCATCCGACTGTTTCTCCTCGTCGGAGGGCTGCACGACTTCCGGAGACACAGACTCTTTCAGCGGAGATAACGCAGACGACTCTGATGAAACACTGAAGCGCCTCACAACGTCACGCTCCTCGCTGCCATCGCCATCGCCGTTTCCATCCTCATCTTCATCTGGCTGCTCTGGTGCGTCTCTCTCCTCGTGCAGCTGATTTCCGAGGCGCTCGCTTTGCTGCTTCACACCAGACGATCGGCGCGACGCCCGGTCGCCAGGAAGCAACGCAGGCGCTCGCTCCATTGTCGCACGCACCGCAGCCGTGCCTGCCACCCCGTGCAACGTGAGACTGAACGAACTGCAGGCACAGCACGTTGCATTGCCAGTTGTCCACAAAATACACCTTCAAGCGTCGCCTTTCTCACCCAGGATTGGCTGAAAGTTGAAGTGATCCGCAAATACCAGCTAATCATATCGACGCATTTGCCAACATGGCTACAGGTCTGCTCATTTGTGGGAGTCGCACTCGCCATGCAGACGCACCACGTCTCGAGCCACGAGCTGGCGCTGCTCGAACGCTTCGTGCACGACTGCGTGCAGCAACTGCCCAAACTACCCACGGCCACGCCGCATCAGCTGCCGCAACGATGCTCCTCGTACCACACGGGATGTGCCGCCATGCTGCGACAGGTGCTGGGCGTGCTGGAGCCCTTGTCGCCACGCATGTGCCAGCTCGTTGCGCAGGTCTGGGACCTCACGTCACTCAATTTCTTCGTGCTCATCCAGTTGGCGCAGTCCTCTCTCGAGGAAAAGGACGGAGTCCAGGCAAAATGGCGACAACTGCAGCGGTTCTGCGAAGAGACCACCGTCCAACACGCACAGCGTGTTACCAAGTACGAAGCGGAGCTGGAACAAGTGCGTCTGGAGAGTCGAGAGCTACGTGCCGAGTTGCAAAAGACGCGACAGAAGGCCAACCGTCTGGGTGTGGAAAACGCGCAGCTCCGCAAGGCTGTGGACGGGCTCATGGAGATGAACGATACACTGAACAACCGCATGAGCGATGGGCTGTCGGTCGTGGAGCGGCTCGACGACAACGTGCTGGACGCGTCCGAGCGAGGCATTCGCAGCGATGCAGAAGAGTGGGAGCTGTACGGAGTCAGCACAGAGGAGCTCGAGAGGCTGGACGTGGTCCACCCGATCGAGAGCTGCGCGCAGGACTTTGATCAGCTCTTTGAAGGCCTGTTCGACCGCGAGCGGGAGCAAATGGCTCTCGTGAACGAGATGGATCGGTTCATGAACTCGAACGTTGTCGCTCTTCTCTGGCGCCACGGACCGGACGAGGACAACACCAAATTCCTCGAGCAGATGATGAACAAGCGCACGATCGGATCCCAGACAGAGGACGACGAGCTTAGCATCCTCAGTGAAGATCTGTACGGAGGTAGCGACGGAGATGGCGACGCAGACGGCGACAACAACAACAGCACAATTAGCAGTAGCAGCAACGGAGCGACCGACCCATCGCTCGTTAGTGGCCAGACGGGCAAGGCGACAGTGATGACCAAGCGGCAACTGCTGCCTCCACCACTGCGAGCCCAGCTCACGACGCGGCCCAAGATCCAGCGCGTGCTGGAGAAGGATCAATTGAGCCAGATCGTGCTGCTTGTGTTGTTAGAGAAGATGGAGGTCGACGGCACCATGATCCGCCAGCACCAGCCGCGAGTCGCTCTCCATCGCTTCATGAAAGAGTTCTTCTCGTGCCGCTACGGACTCGTGCCACTTGCCGAGTATCGAATGATGGAGCTGGTCAAAAGCATACTCTACTACCACGAAAAGCAAGAGGCGGAGGCGCGACGCATGCGACAGATCACGGGCGCGGCGCCACCCACTTCAGCAGCTCCGCAGCCACAGCTGCAGCAGCAAGCGGTCCACTCTGGCTGGTCGTTCTGCTTGCTTCCTGGGCTGGACGTCATCCAGCTCAGTCGTGATGACCTGCGTATCTCGCTCTTCGCTCGGCTTTGTGAGCTCGTGCCTTTGCAATGGAGCGACGTGCAAGTCGCGCCCGTGGCTGGCAACCTCTTTGCCTGTGCGATCAACGCACTGCTGGACTTTCTAGGCGACGTCATCGAACTGGATCGCTCGTGCGGCTCGCTCAGAGAGCTCGTCAGTCGCTTCAATGGCAGCAGCGGCCGCCACCAGCACTGGGAAGTCTCCATGGAGACAGCATCGCTGCTGGTCGCCCACCACTTTGCCTACTGCGACACTGCTCGCGTGGAGATTATGCAGAACCGCCTGGAGATGCTGGCTATGGACGCCGCGGACGGCTCCGGTCGCCGTGAAACCTCGACAGTGTCGTCGCTTGCGCTCCTACCCGTCGACTCGCTGCTCGTGTTTTTCGCCACGCAGTGGTTCGAGAACGACCAGCGACTCACTGCCAGACTCCACGATGCGTTCCACCGCCAAGTGCTTCTCCAGAAAGAACGCGAAGGCTACGATGTCCACTACGAGTCCCCACCCATGGAGACTCTACGACGTGTGTGGCAGGGATTAGGCGACGAGCACTTGTCCGCCTTGGATCTGCACGAGCTCGAGCGTGCGTTTGAATCAATCCTGGAGCTCCGCAAGACATCGACGCAGCAGGCCACGAGCCACTCGCCACTGAACGGTTCACGCCGCGTCTCCACGAAACGCCAGTCCATCGTGGCACCTCCGTCTCTCTTCAGCCGCACTGCTGATAGCGGTGGCAGTGGCTCTCGCCCAGGCTCCGCGTCGCCAGGGCCGTCGGCAGCCACCATGGGACTGTGTGTCGGCGGCATCTCCGAGAAGGAGTTCGTTTTCCAGACGCAGCAAGTACTGCGCGTGCGTCGTGTGTGTCGCGGCCTACGCACCAACGGCCGTTGCATCGCGGACGCCAAGACCCAGCAGCACTTTGGAGCTCGCGGTCGAGTGGTGACGGATGAACGTGAGACCGTGGCGGCCGTCGCCAGCTACGAGCTCAAGCCTGGACTCGCGGACGCGGCAGCAGACAAATAGAAAGAAATATATTGGTAGATTAGCAATTCGAAATTCAAAATACTGGCGGGAAACAGCAGTGTCTGAGCCACTCGTGGATACCTGTCCGCTCCCTCCTCCTCACGCGCCTCCTCACGCTCCTCCTCTCCCACGAGCTCCTCAGGTCCCCGTGACTGGTACCCTTGGCTCCTCCATCCACCGGACGTCCAAGCCTACACGAAGAACATGCAGTTGAGCATGTTCTTGTGAAGCTCCGCGAACTCAAAGTTGGACGAGCTCGAGTTGTACGACCCGATCGTGGACGCGCCGTCCGAGCCTTCGTTCAGGAAGAACTTGGCCCGCGCAGCCGCCAAGTGCGCGTAGTACACTGGCGGCACGACCGAGACTGAGCGCGTGCAGCGCTGGTACGTGTAGCACAAGCTGTACGTGAGGCGCTGGATGTCGTCCGAGCTGAGCTTGTTCTCGTCGTGCAGCACCGTGTAGTGGGCCGGGCAACTCGTGCCCTGGATGCCGCTGTGGCCGTAGAGGAAGAAGTCAAAGCGGTGCGAGTCGACGATGCCAGCGTCCACCACGGTGCCAGGCGTCAGGTTGCCACTGCGGTCCAGGTTTTGGCGGTTGTCCGTGAACGCACGCATGTGGTGGCGCTTGTTGGTGATGATGAACGTCACGGGCGGCACGTAGCCATCCTCGATCATCAGACACGCCTGGCGCAGCGCCTTCATCTCCGTCTGCAAGATGTCGTAGAACTGGCCTTCGCTGACGCCGTCACGGTAGTAGACCACGCGCTCCGGCTTGCGACCCGTGTGCTGATAGAACGAGAGGAAGAGATCGCGCAGCATGCCCGGAAGCTTCTGGATGTCGTTGCCCTTCTGCGACGCCACGCGGCCAACGTACTTTGCAGAGTATCGGTCCAGCGACGCGACCACTGACGCGATTGACGGGCTCTTGCCAACAATGCCCGAGCGCGGGTGCTGCACGTCGGCGCCGATAATGATCGTGGGCGCGTCGCTCAGCAGCGGGAACCTGTCGCGCAGGATCGAGTTCTTGCCACTGAGCTTCATGTTGACCTTGAGACACACGTTCGCGCAGTACTGCGGGTTTGCCTTTGGCACGTTCTTCGCGACGATGCACTGGCTTGGTACGCCCAGCACCGTGTCCGACACACGCTTGATCTCACCGTACGAGCCCACCGAGGTGTCACGCTTGATCACCATGATGAGACGTGGCGGGGTGCCCTTGCGCTCAATCTCGCTGAAGCACTCGAGCATGAGCTCCTCGATCGACGCACCGCGACGGTCGCTGCCGTCCAAGATCACTGGTCGGTCGTCCACCACGTCCATCGCACACATCCTCGCCATGCGGCAGAACTCCGAGATGAAGTTGTCGACTTGGCCTCGCGGCAGCCCGACGCCGCCTTCGACCACCACACCCCAGCCCTGCAGCTTGGCGCCATCCACAAACTGTTTGTCACGCAAGTTCCACGCGCCTTGGCTTGGACGCTCCGACACGTTCTTGTACTGAACTTCGGGCGTCTCCAGCACGCGCGCGTTAACACTCTCCATGCGCTGGTCCACGCGAAGTCCAAACGCCGCGAGGTACGGATCGTTCTCAAAGCCGGCGCCGTGCACCTGCTCCATGACGTTGCGCTGTCGGTCGACCGGCTTCTGGCACGTCTTGCGGATGATCTCGGCCGTGTCGAGATCATTGATGTTGGCGCATCGCTGGCCAGGCGCCACGTCGCACACCTCTAGAGGCAGCCACGTGGCTTTGCGCTTGCTGCCAATGTTCACAGCAGGCAGGAACGGGTACTTGAGGGCAGACGCGCCGTAGCGGTCTCTGAAGTACTGGGCAACCGTCTTCTTTTCGCCCTTGATCTCTACGACGAGTTGGTCCGACGGCATGTCGCTCACACCCCAGATCGCTTTCTTGCGATCGCTGCGGTGGTTGGGCACCACCTCGATCTTCTTCAGTGCGCGGCTGAGCATGCGTAGCTGACGCTCGTCCAGTCGATCCATGTCCTCCGGTCTGCGCGCACGTGTGACCGCCATCGCGAGCGTGAGCAGTGACTCGGGTGAGTAGAACACTGTGGCAGCCTGGTCGATGTTGAGCAGCAGCTTCTGCTGGCCAATACGGATAGACTGGTGGTAGCCCCAGCAGAGCTCCTTGCCGCCCTGCAACGGGTGGGTCTTCTTCACGGAGAAGAGGTTGCGACCCACGGGGATCATACGCTGCGCTCCCAAGTGACGAGCCACGACGTCCAGCGCCTGGATCAGTCGCATCGGGTTGTGGTCGGCGTTGGCGTAGTACTGGTCCAAGTCCGTCACGGGGATCGACTCCACCTCCTTGATCGTCACGTCAAACGTCGGCGGACCGCGGCCACGCTGTTGATGCTGCTGGGACTGCGGACCGTTCGGGTTCACGTTCTTAAAGACCATGTGTGCATCCGGCCACTGCATCCGCACAGGCGAGTAGATCGCCGCCATGCTGTCGTGGACGACCCGCACGCCGCCAAACTCGGCCTCGTGCGACCGCAGTGTCTCGTTGATGACCATGCGAACGACCTGCTTCGACAGACGACGCTCTTCGCGTGGACGGTCCCCGCCCATGGGCTGGTCCTCACGCGTTGGCGGACGGTCGCTCCCCATGTCCACGTCCGTATCCTCCATCTTTACGCTGTCTCCGTCTGTCATAGGCTCGTCCTTCGCCTCGCTCTGGTTGGGGCCATACTTTGAGTCCGCCGACCGCTCCACCGCGACGTGGTACTTGAAGATCTCCTGCACTCGGCTCGTGTCCAGCGTCACGCCGAAGTAGTTGACGGTCACGTCCAGCTTTCGGCCAGCGGTGGCCAAGTCCGGACGCCGGCAGATCACGAAGTCACGCTGAATCTCTGGATGCTCGAGCGACACCATCAGCGGAGGCACGCGGCCAGTCCACAAGTCCACGAGACGAGGATCTTGGATCGGCTGGCCCAGCTGATCGAAGCCAGCGTCCCGGACCTCTCCGACGCCCGGACCCATTTCACCACGGCCTCCGCCGCGTCCGCCACGGCCGCCTCCGCGGCCTCCTCCGAACCCTCCGCGGCCCCCGCGGTCGTCTCCTCCACGACGGTCGTCGCGTCCTCCGCCACGATCGTCACGTCCTCCGCCACGATCATCACGTCCGGCACTGCGGCGATCGTAGGATCGACCGCCAGAGCTGCCACCGTAACGGTCCCCTCCACTGCGGTCACCTCCGCCGCCGTAACGATCTCCACCACCGCTGCTGCCACCTCCATAGCGGTCCCCTCCACTGCTGCCACCTCCATAGCGGTCCCCTCCACTGCTGCTACCTCCATAGCGGTCCCCTCCGCCGCTACCTCCTCCATAGCGGTCTCCTCCACTGCTACTACCTCCGTAGCGATCCCCACCGCCGCTGGTGCTGCCACGTTCGGATCCTCCGCCGTAGGAGCTGCTGCCGCGGTCGTCGTAGCCACGCGAGCCGTAGCTGCTGGCTCCTCCAGCTGAACTAACACTTCGGTCATCACGACCTCCACCGTAGCCTCCGCTGGAGCCTCCCGTGTCGCCGTAACCACGACTGTACCCTCCTCCAGTTGAGGAGCTGCCGTAGCCGCCACTGGCACCACTCGAGCCGCCGTAACCGCCACGCTCGTCCTTGTAGCCGTAGCCAGAGGAGCCACTGCTGCCTTCGTAGCCACGACCGTACCCTCCTCCGCTAGAAGAGGCACCTCCGTAGCCGCTGCTGGAGTAGCTGCCCGATCCTCCGCTGCGGTCGTAACCTCCTCGATCGTCGTAGCCCCCGCGACTGGCGCTGTAGCCACTGCCGCTGGCGCCGCTCTGGTAGTCGCCGTAGCCTCCGCTGCCGCCCGAGTAGTCCCGTGAGCTCTGCCCGTACCCAGACGTCCCCTGGCCTCCGCGCGAGTACTCGTCGTAGCCGCTGGAGGAGCGCTGGTCGTACCCCCCGCTGCCCCCGCGAGACTGGTCGTACCCTCCGCTGCTGCTTCGGTACTGATCGTAGCCGCCGCTGGAGGAGCGCTGGTCGTAGCCGCCGCTGCCGCTGCGGTCGTACCCTCGCGAGCCTCCGCTCCCCCCGTACTGGTCGTACCCGTCTCCTCCGCCACCACCGCGCTGGTCGTACCCTCCCCCGCCACTTCCTCCGCTGGCGCCTCCGCCGTAACCACTGGATCCTCCGCTGTCGCGGCGGTCGTAGCCACCGCCTCCTCCGCTGTAGCTCATCGCGCCGCTGTCACTGGGGCGTGCTCCGCTCTCCGCTCCGCCAACTTGGGACTAAGATCGAATCCTCTCGCCACCACAGCGCAGCTTCAAGCAAAACTCCCCTTTCCCCTACGCCACCACTCGCCCTCTCCGCTCCCCCTTCCTTTTTTGTGCTGGTTGCTCCTCCACAACTCGATTGCATCTTCAGGGTCGTGCATTTCGTCTCACTATGCAGCGCGAGTTGAAGTGACAGTTGGCTCGTGCCACCGAACGAATCAGAAAATCAGAATGGGATGCTAAGGAATCGAACGCCATCAATTTCGAAAAGTGAAGAATCAAAACTTCAAAACTCACCAATGACAACATCACTCGCGCCATGGGCTCTCTCTCTACATGGCCGTGAGGTTCTGCAGCATCTCGTGGTGCGTGCGTGGCGACAGCACGTCCTCCTCGTAGTGGTTGAAGTCATGTGGCACCGCGAACAACGAGGCGAGCGGCGTTTCCAGTTCTATGCGGTCGAAGCGGAGCATGGCGGAGACGGACGGCACCAGTGGGAAGCAGAACTGCACGGGGAAGCCACTGCCCAGCTCCTAGTGAAAGAGACGGCACTCCAGTGAGACTGTCAGTCGCAAGTGACAAGAGTGGACGTACTGTGCTGAAGAAATCGCGCGTGTTCTCAAACGCACTGGAGGTGCTGGAGAGCACTTCCACGACCGGCATGAACTGTTCGACCTGGGCACATCGACAGCAAAACGTTTGTCATTCATAAGATCCTCTCCATCACGAGTCGCTGTAACCGTACGTACGGTCAAGGGAAAGTCGTCACTTGAGTAGACAGTGGCGGAGAAGGCCTTCTTGATGGAGCTGTGCGGTGGCGGATCGTGAACCATGATACTGGCTCTGGGGTGAAGGTCCCGCAACGCGTCAGGCAATGCGGTGATCGAGACACCGAACCACTCTTCGAACGTCACGAGCTTCTCCGTAGCACGGTGGGCATCCCACGCTTTCGTCTCTGAGTTGTCCGTATTGACCGACAGCTTGAAGCGAACATTCTTGGACCTTAACACAGTATAACAACTCACCTCAGCAGTGACCAAACATTTCGATAGCCCACAAAAATCCATCTACTCACCGGAATCGGGAGTATGTGTTGTCCCACTTCAACACGGCCGTGCCTCCGACTTGAGAGGTGAAAGAGCCGCTGTGATTGGCAGTGTCGGCATCGTAGCGCTGCTCTGGGACGACCTCTTGTGTTCCACTGCCCTGTTCGGCGTCGTCGGGTAGAAATTGGATGCTGAACTTGATGTCATTGGCCAGAACTTCGAATGACCACTCCAGCGTTTCGTTGGTAGCCAGCTCTACTGACACGACATGCTCAGCTCCTGCTGCGATGGTGACGTCTACCTCCGGATTGAAGGTTGCTGCAGCGAAGGCATCAAGTGCAGCGCGTGTGGTTGACGTCTGCTCCAACAATACGACTCATTAGATTCCTTCAATTTGTATAATCTAGCAAACCATTGCACGTACATGGCCGTGAGGGTCACCGCGCGACGGGCACTGCGGCGCTCGTCTGCGCATCACCACTTCCACACCCGTCATGTCAAACACGGCGCACTTTGTCCACTTCCCGATCGACTCGAACACGTCGCTCTTCATCAGCAACGAGCGTCGTCGGCTGAACTGCAGCGCCGATGCATCCATGTACGTGTTTGTCATGCTGTTCGTCATGAGAAAGTGCACCATGTCATCAAGGTCACGCTTCGTCAAAGCCGCTCCTGTAGCCAGTAGGTTGGTGCAGGTCTTGGCTTGATTGTCAAGACACAGAAACTGGCCATGCTTGCCCAGCAGAAGAAATGACACATCGCCACGCAGCCATCCCGTCTTCTCAAAGCCGACGAGCGTCATGTCCAGGCGGAGATCGTCTCCTCGCTTCCAGATCTTGATGGTATCCGTGGGCAACCAGCGCGAGAGGCCTGGGATCCACGTGGACACGTCAACCGAGATCTCACAGTAAAAGTCGGGAACCTGCTTGAGCTGTGCTGTGACGTCGTGGATTTTCTTGCCTAGCAGCACCGGCGTCTGCTCCTTCTCCTTCTGGATCAGGAGACGCAGAATGTCTTCGTTCTCGGACGCGATCGCGTGGTGAACCGTCTTCCAGCCAGACAGGTCGCGTGAGCGCACGCGCGCCCCAGCATTCTACCCAGACCAGACAAACGCATCAACCATCAGACAGCATATCGAGCGTCTCACGGATTGGGAAGAGACCGCACCAGCAGTCGCTGGACGATGCTCTTGGCGTCGCGGTGCGCGAATTTGAGCGCGAGATGCAGCGCGCGATGGCCGCGTGGGTCGCGCGTCTCCAGCGCATCCGCCTGCGCCTGCAGTCCGCTCTCCACTTGCTGCAGATTGCCGTTCTAAGCGCACAACCACAGCCATGTGAGCAGCCAGTGCATTGCGTTGTTTCCTCTGCGAACATCCACTCACCCAGAGCGCGACGTGCAGCGGCGTCACGCGCGCTTCGCTTCTCTCTTCTCTCTCTCCACGCTGCTGCAGCTGCTGCTGACGCTCTGGTCCATCATCCGCTGCCATCGTAGCCGCCTGTCGTCGCCGCTGGGAGAAAGCGCTAGTGATCCATCAGCTCATGGCTTCTTCGCACTGTGTCATCTGGGACGAGACAGCAGCACAGATACCCTCTCTTATATGATCCCATCACACAACACAGGTACAAAGTGTAGACCACATAAACTACCATCACTCCTCCTTGGCAACCCTAGTCTCGTCTCTTCCAGACTCGAGTGACCCACTCGATTTTTCGCACCACCATCATTCCGCAGTGGGTGGCCGGAGAGTGTTGGTCCTCCCCCTGCGTTCCGGAGCTTTTCCAGGCGGGGAGCTCCGCAGACAGTTCACTACGCGAAAATCCACGAACCGCTAACGTGATAAAGTAAATGATGACCGTCGCGACCGCCGCCTCGTCGCTGCCGTCGCCGCTGCTGGGCGCGGCCGCTGCGCCACGCAGTGCGCGCATGCTCAAGCACTTCCAGGTGGAGCACACGCTGGGCTCGGGGCTGCAGGGCAAGGTGAAGCTGGGCATCAACACGGAGACGCAGGAGCGCGTGGCGCTCAAGATCATCGACTGCGCCAAGCTCAACCGCAAGTCCATGATCAACGTGTACCGCGAGGTCGAGGCCATGTCGCGCGTGCAGCACGCCAACGTGCTGCGGCTGCTGGGCGTGTACGACGAGCTGCCCTACACCAAGAAGAACGGCGAGACCAAGAAGGTGATTTTGATCGTGCTCGAGCTCGCCACGGGCGGAGAGCTCTTTGACTTTATGATGTACACGGGCTGCTTCTCCGAGTCCATCGCGCGCGCATACTTCCAGCAGCTCGTGCTCGGTCTCGAGGAATGCCATCGTAATGGCGTGTACCACCGAGACATCAAGCCAGAGAACCTGCTCCTCGACGAGAACTTCGGCCTCAAGATCGCCGACTTTGGTCTCTCAGGACTCCGCGAAGGACCCAACGGAGCGATCTTTGAGCTCTACACGCAGTGCGGCACGCGCTCGTACATGAGCCCGGAGGTGCTCTCGTGTCTGCCCTATGAGGGCGAGCCCGCCGATGTCTGGTCGGCCGGAGTCGTGCTGTTCATCATGCTCGCCGGCTTCCCGCCGTTCCAGATCGCTGCGCGCCAGGACTGGTGGTTCCGCGCATGTGCAGCGCGACAGTATGAGGCGTTTTGGGCCGCCCACGCGCGCTCGGCTGTGTTTTCTCCCGGCGCGATGGCGCTGCTGTCCAAGATCTTCGCCGTGAACCCGCAGGAACGCATCACACTGCAGGAAATCAAGGTGTGTGGTTTATCCTCGCCTTGATCGTGTCTTGGGCCAACGGAGCTAACACAGTTTTGTTGTTGTTGTGTAGGACGATGCGTGGTTCAAGGAGACGACGGTCTCGGCGGAGGAATTCCGTGCGGATCTCCTGACACGCAAGCTCCAGGTCGAGGAGGAGAAGCGCAACGAGCGTGAGAAGAAGCGACAGGAACAACTTCAGCAGGAGCAGCAGAGCGGAAAGCTGCTGGACAGTGAGTTCGATCCCTTCACGCGAGACACACGTCGTGACGTCAACATCTCGGATTCATTTATCAGCCGGCTCTCGGTGGCTTCGTCGACGGCATCGACCTTTAGCTGCAGCAGTGCTGCGCCCCTCTATCCGAAGGCGAGCGTCGCCCTGTACACGAGCTTTCAGTCCCGGATGGCGCCGACGCTGGTGCAGGCGCGGCTCGAAGCTGCGCTGACGGACATGTCGGCTCAGTTTGTGACCAAGAACGACCGTTTCAAGACCAAGGTGGTGATGAAGGAGCAGCGCGTGTCGCTCGCGGCGCGCATCTACTCGCTGGCCAATGTAAGTTCTACAAGCTAGGCGCTGTGTAGGAGGAGCCGGGCGTAGCTAGCGCTACTGATTGTTCCCTTAGCGCAGTGCTCGATCCCTATTTGATTTTGGTTGGTACGCCGAGGACTCACCCATTGCCATTCGTTTGACTTGCCATTGTGTAGGCACCTGAGCGTTGCGTAGTGGAGTTCCGACGGACAAGCGGCGACTGCTTCCAGTTCCGAGAGGTCTACGAGAAGCTCAGCGCTGCGCTGTCGGATCTCGTGTGGAGCGGCGAGGAGACCGACGAGGACGACGATGCGGACTTGGCACGCGGAGCTGACGGCTCGGAAGAGATCATTTCGGACGAAGCCATGATGATCTGAGCGCGCTTTGTTGCGTTGACCTTAACTCGTTAAGACGGAGCGAGTAGTAAATACTGCAGTATATATCTATTGGATCATTTCACTACGAGGTTACCACTGCGTGTGCTAGTGCTTGACGATGCGAAGCGCTCGCAGGCCTCCACTCAGCGCATCCTCCTCAAGACTTGCCTGTGGGAAGAGCTCCGCACGCATAATCTCGTCCAGAGACGCGAGAGCCTGTTGGGCGTGGAAACGCACGACGCCGTCTTTGTCCACGCGCTCCACGTGTTTGAGCGTGTGGTACATGGGCTTGAGTTGGTCGGGCAACACCTCGATGACCTTGTGGCCCATGAGCTGGAACACGTACTTCAGCAGGAACACCGCGCCACGACGAACAGCCACGACGCTGTTAGCTGACATGTCCAGTTCCAGTTGCAGGATGCCAAACACGCAGCTCAATACGTCGGCAGCGAATGGCACGAGGCTCCACTGCAGCATCGCGCTGACCTCTGCGAGGTTGGACAGGCAACTGGCTCGCAGTGTGGCCTCCGTGAGAGCAGTGTTGGCGGCCTGGACCTGCGCTTCGCGCTCCTGATCCGTGAGCTCCACAGTGACCTCTGTCTCTTTCGGATCGATTTCTTGGATAAGCGAGAACGATTTCTTGGCTGCTTGAACCGAACGAACGCGTGGCGGTGCGCGAATGCATTCCAGGTACGAGTACACGAAGGTCTTGGCGTATTTGGGCAAGGTTTCACCGCATCTTTTGGCTGTGAACAGCAGTGCTTCGCTCAACTTGATGCGCTTCTCCAGTGAGTTGCTCTTGTCTCGCAGGCTGGCGGTCAGCATCGGAATCGCGGTGTCAGGGTGTGCGTCTGCCAGAGCCGATAGGCCTTGGACTGCAGCGAGGAATACGTAGCTCTCACTGTCGACCAAGTGATTCATAAAGACTTCCATCAGTTGCGTGATGCGTGGCATCCACTCCTTGTCACCTCGATGCGACTGGCTGCGACGCACGAGCTTGGTCAGCGTCACCACACCGCGGGCTCGAAGTGGCACGAGGGAGCTCTGCAGATCGATGGCAGCCTCGCGCAACGTCTGTGAGAACGATGGCTCCTGTGCCGTTTGACTCTTCGAAGAAGCGCTGGCACCACGGCTAAGGATGCTGACTCGAGCATCGGTGGCGAGCTCCGCGATCTGAGGGCGGGGGTACTCCGAGAGCTCCTCCAGCACGGGCAGCATGGATCGAAGCTCAGCTTCTTCTGTCTCGCTTCGCTGGGATGACCCAGCCTCCAGGATGGTCATAACGAGGCCGAGACAGATCGTCAGCACCTCATCGTCTTCGTCTTCATCTTCGCTGTTTGTCGCTGGAGCAGTTGTTGCCTCGATCAGCGTCTCTCGAGAGATCGCGAACATGCCCAACACAATCGTCAGGCACCGTAAGACCGTCTCGGCGCTTCGGAGAACGGACGGGCCGAGTGATTCGATGATTGCAAGTAGCAGAGACAACGTGATCTCCACTCCAAGCGCGTCTCGTGGTGCCTTCACGGTCTCGTACAGCACCATCTCCGCAGACGCAGACGAGTCTCCCGCATGAGAATTAACAGCAGCTTCACCTTCACCAATCGCGGGCTTGCGGACGCGCATGTACGTTAAAAGTAGAGATGCAAAGAGCTCGCCGACGACGGTCGACGTCTCGAGTTCTTTCGACCCCAGTACCTCCACCATCGCGCCAACTGCCAGACGCAACGCCGTCGAACTGTCGCCGTCTTCCAAACCGTGGGAGGCCTTTCGTACCGCGATACCACCACTTCCACCTGCTGCAAACACGTTCTGTGGTGACCACGCTGACCCCTGCGTCGATCGCCGGAAGCCACAGCTCTGAAGTTGAGCTCGAAGAGGCGGAGTCACAGGAAGAACTGAAACTTGCAGCAGCAGCGCTGCGTTCGGCACCACCTTGATAAACGCTAAACCAAATAACACGTTGCAGTGAGTTCACTGTAGCCGTCTTGGTGCTACCGTTGGAAACGTACCGATCATAATTCCTTGGATGCCGGTTGTGAGGAAGCTTTTACTGGCCATCGCGAAGCCGCACAAGTGCACGAGTGGTCGAAACACAGGCACGAGGGCCAGAACGAGCGCTGGCGAAGGTGGTGGGCCGCAGAGAAGAAGGTTCAACAGTGCGACACAGTCCGCGACCTCATTCTCCGTACCGACTTCGCCTGTCGGAGACGGTGGTTCGTTGGTTTCTGAATCGTCGTACTTCAAAAGCGGCTTGAACAGGTGCGCGAGGATCTCCACGTCCAGTGCATCAGGATAGCGCGTCGCCATCTCGTTGATCAGGACAACAGCGGTCTCAACCAGCAGCTTGTTTTGGCGGTTGGAGTTGTCGAACAGTCCGCGCACTTGGCGACCAAGGGATCGCGCATACGTCGAAGGCTCCACGTTCGCTGGGCACTGGCAAATCTGGATAGAGATAGGGACACAGGAGGGTCACTCCTTGAAAAGAGAATGATCAGCGAATCGGAACGTACCAGCGTCGCGACTTGCATACGCGCCTGCGTGTTGCCTTCATCCACAGCCCCAAGCAGCATTTCGATCGTGGTCAGCACACCGCCGTCTTCCATCGTCAGCTGCGTGAGCAATGTCCCGCAGCGCCTCTTGAAGACCGTGATCACGCGGTTCTTGGGCCCGGTCGTTTGGCCGAGTGCCGCTCGCAGACTCGTCATGCTCAAACGCAGAGGCAGCACGCGCAGCAGCGACGCGAGCATTTTCCTGCTCTGGTCACGCGTGGCGTCTTCAAAATCGCCGTAGATCTCGGCATACACCAGCAGAGCCACGACTTCGACCACGTACTTGGGTAGGAGAATGGGCTGAACCTGCGGCAACAGCAGTAGCTGAAGCATGGATCGTGTAGAATCGACGACGTGGCGGCCTGTCGCTTCGATATCCACGACGCCAGACGCGGAAGACTCGGTGACGTGGCTGCCCCACGCGAGTACGTAGCGTGAAACTACCACACACAGCCAACGCACGGAGTCACGTCAGTACCACCGTTGTAGCATGTGCTTATCATTATGGACTGCATGCACGTACTGGCGAGCGTCTTGGTCGGCCGGCGCTTGTCCAGTGGCAGCAGCAGTCCGTCGTCGACACTCGGAAACGCGACCCAGCAGAAGAACAGCTCGAGCGCCGCCTGCAGCACCGAGTAGTCGCGTAGACTCAGCAGCCCCGCGGGCGCCTGAGGCTTCTCCTCGGCTCTTACGGGTCGTGTGCGTGGCTTCTGCGTCTGCTGTGCGGCCTGTAGGAGTCATTCACGGGACGGTCTCAGCTAAGTCAGAAATTCTGCAGCGCCTGAGCTTCCGCACAACGCACACGCACCTCTAGCTCCTCGATGCGCTTCATCGCGTGCACCAGTCCACTGAACAGCTGCGCCAGTCCGCTCGCCGCGTGCCGCAGATCCGTGTCGCCCAGCACACCGTCGCCGTCGTCACTGGCGGGTGCAGATGGGAGGCCGCTGCTGCGGATCGCCCGGCGGACCTCCGCGTCCACGAGCTCTTCTTTCTTCACGTCGCGCAGAGCGTCTACGAACATCCGCAGCGTGCGCATGACGTCCTGCTGGGCGCGCACGTGCGTCTCCAGCGCCGTGGAAGCGGAAGGAAGCGACGTCTCCATGGCCATTGACACCTTCGGATTGATTGAGCTCTTGACTTCGGATTGTGGATATTTCACGAAATGATTCCGCATAAATTGGTGAAAACACGTAGTCTGGATGTGATTCCGTGTTATTTTACGTAAAACACCTTTCAATCGGAATTTTGGTAATCAAATAGTTGGAATTGAGACCTTCGACCGGGTCTTTACTCCTATTGAAGCGGTCGGCGCCCGTCACGGACGGCTCCGCGCACTATCAATGCATGTGTTTCAGCACGAGAATCGCCGTCATGAGGAAGATGAGCACGAGCAGCAGGCCGATACACTTCATGGGCCGGTTGCTCTTCTGCATCTCCTCCGCCTTCTCCAGTTCCACGATACCCTTCTCCGTCTGCTCCACCACTTGCTCCATATTATAGTCGATGCGGTCCAGGATCGTGCCCTGGTCGATCACCAATACAGCCAGCTCTTTGAAGATCGTTGCGAGCTCCGTGATCGACTCGGCGATCTTCTGGATTTCCTGGTCCCGCTCATTGATCACGTCCTCGGCAATGTCCACCTCGGTCACTTGAGCCTTGCTGAAGCCCTGTTGCGGCAACAGCGTGTCAGTCCTCACGTCCACACGAAGCCAATACTACAGCCAGTGCAACGCGCTTCATACCATGTCCATACTGCTCCGTCCTCCGGCATTCTTGCTCTCAGACAGAAAATCAAACTCCACGGGGCCCTGCTTCTGGTTCTTCACACGTGACAAATACTCCTTCTGCGACTTGCGGAAGTCTCCCGACAGCGTCTGTAGCTGCGTTGCTAGTGCACGCTGAACGTTCTGTCGCGTCTTGGCGTCCGCTGCGGAGTTGTCGCCCTGCTTGCCCATGCGCTGGAGCCCTCGCTCGGCGCTGCGGAACTCGTCCGTGATCTCGGCCGTGAGCCGCTCGATCTCCTGTTCGTGCTGGGACTCGGACCCGTCGAAGCGCACCATCAGACGCTTTGTGTGTAGTTTACTCAGCTTCTCCACTACAAAATACCACCATCAGTCCGTCGGTCGGCTCCCCCCAAGCCGTAGCTCCTCATCCCCGCCAGCCACGAGCCCGCACGTACTCATCTCCTTGATGTGCGCGACGTGCTGGTTCGTCTCGCCCACGACGCTCACCCACCCGGGCGGCACGGAGCCGTGGGCAGCCTCCCAGTCGTGCGCGTCCGCCGCATTCTTCACCAGCGCGTTGCCCTCGTCGCTGTAGTGCACGATGTTCTTGCGCCGCAGACTCTTGGCCTTGGCATCCGAGCGCAGCTGCGTGAACGACCGCGTGAGGTCTCGCGTGGCCATCCTCTCTCTCTCTCTCTCTCTCTCTCTCTCTCTCTCTCCTGTCCTGGGTGCTGCTGCTTGGCTGCGTCCGCGTGTCGATCGCCACGCCCTCCGCCGTCGCCGTCGCCGTGGACCTGTCGCCTCACTCGCCGCCGATCGGAGGAACCTACTCACTGATACATCAGAGCCGTTTTATTTTGGGCTGGAAAGAAGGGAGGGGTACAGTCCGACCGACGGGGTACAACGTACCCTCGAAAGGGTTACAACGTAACCTATCTATAATGCCATGAACTACATGGGTACACTTTCGATTCGAATTGCCAAGAACATGAGACCAACAGACAAGCGACGATGAGCAGTGCTGATCTGTTACGACGAGCAGCTATTACGAGTACAGTGGTTGCAGCTTGAACGAGGCGTGGCCGGGCACCATCTCGGCTTTGCGACCGAGGCGATGGGCCTGGATGAACACGGACGACCCGGAGCCTTCGAGCGATGTGAACGTGACTTCACCGCCGAAATATCGGGCGAAGAGCCGTGCGATGGGCAGGCCATAGCCTCCGCCGCTGAAATGGTCGCGGAAACTGTGGTACCCGTAAGAGTCCTTCGGAGGAAACTCGGGGCTCGTCGTGTAGCCGTAATGCCACAGCTTGTTCCAGTTGCTGCGTGGCACACCGCCGCCGTTGTCCGTAATTTTGATGGTGAGATCTTCGTGGCCTTGGCACACAGCGATCTCTATCGGCGGCAGCTCACCAGGGCGCCCGTACTTGCCGATATCCGGGTAGATCGTGATGCCGGTAATGGTGTCAAACTGGCTCATCAACGTAAAGTCAGTCGTCGTCAAGATCCTGATCTTTTACGATCCAGAGCACTTACATCGGGTAGGACGAAGCCAAGCAGACGGCTATTGGGATCCATGACCGGTTGGAATTTGTTGATACGTCCTGGCTCCTTCCGCTGAAGGCCCTGGTGGTACACGACCGTTGCACGCATGGCGTTCTTGACCACTTCGAACACCATGTGATGCAGATGCGACTCCACGTACGTGAACGGGGGCGAGTTGTTCGTCGCCATCCGGATCTCAACTTCAGGCGCCACACCGCAGTACTTGCGACACAGAGACGCAGCTCGATCACAGGCGTTTCGCACGGTCTCCTCCACATTCACGAGCTCGACACGGCCGCCGACCTGAACCATCGACTCGACGTGCTGTCCGATGAGCATGCGGATGCCGATGCGAGCCAAGAAGAACGCGTCCAGACGAGTCTTGATGTCTTCCTGAATGGCCTCGAGCCTGAGCGCGCTGCTCCCGAGGTCCGTCTCTGCGAGCTCTTTCAGACCCCCGCAGATCAGCGGCACGAGGTTGGCGCCGTTTATCTTGGCCTTACTGATAGCCTCTGTGAAAGCGAGATCCTCTGTCGCGTTGGTCGGTGGCTTGACGGAGCGGATCGTCTGGATGGAGTGGCTGTACACACGGATCGCCCGCTGGATCGACTCAGTTTGATTCAGGCCAAGCGGAAGCTCGGAGAGCTCCACGATCGCTCTACACGACACGCAATACCTAGTGAATCGCTGCGAGTAGTGCCATACGTGAGAAGGGGATAACTCACCTCGCAAAGCGGACCTGCAGCTCTTTGTGGAGGAAGTTGGCGGCGAGGATCCGGTTTTTGTTCGTGCCGTCTGCGAAGATCTTCATTTGCTGCAGCGTCATGGGCGTCGGCTGTGTCTTCGTGATCTCTCGGATCTCGTCCATCGTGATCCCAGGATCCTCCCTACACACCGCATCCACTGTTACCACCAGCCCACGCACGCACACCCAGTGTGGGAGCTGCAGGACAACAAGCGCACGTACAGAATCGGCGTCCCTTTCCTGTGAGACGGGGCCGGCGTGAGCGCTCGCGCACTGTAGCTGCGCAGAGGCGCTCTTCTTCGAGCCGCCCATTGCACAGACTGCCGCGCGCACAGCCTCGCCTCTGCCACTCGCCGTAACGCCGCAGACACGCGCATATTCCACTCCGTGAGGGGTCCGCGGATTCTTCGCGTCGGAATTTCGACGTGTCTGGTTCGGCGACTTGAAGCCGCTGATTGTGCAATGGCACCAAAATCTCAGACCCGCTCAGATACTAAGATCTGAGACACGCCGAGGATGTTGCGTTCTTAACTGATGGTAGAATCAGATACGAACGCGTCCACACCCTCGCCAACAGGCCAAGTGAGTTCGACACCAAAAGCTCACGATGCCAGCAGCGACGACGGCGATGGATGCGAGTGCCGCGACGCGCCACGCAGATGTGGGCGCCGCTGTGGAGCAGTCTGCGGACAGCGTGTTCATCCAGCGCCAGATCGAGCAGTCGGTGCTGCGGACAGCGGAGCTCTTCGCGCTGACCAAGCGCAACGCGTCGAGCGCCTTTGACTTTGCCCCCAGGTGCGTGCTTCTCGTTCTCTTTCTCTCTTTCTCTTTCTCTGAGGGTGAAGAAGCAAGAGCTGAACGCTGACGCTGCGTGGGGTTCTGTAGTAAGAAAGTACGCATCCACACGAAGCTCAACGGGATGTACTTGGATCTGCCCGAGTCGCTGCTGGAAGACAAGAAGCAGCCGGCCGTGGCCGCGCCGACGCAAGAGGAGGACGCGGCGGTGGACGGCGACGCTGGTCCGGACCCAGTGCCCGCTCCAGCCAAGTCGCTGATCGAGGAAATCGCGCTGGAGGCTCAGGCGGCGAAGACCAGTCGATCGTATGTGTCGTGGCATGGTAATCTGCTCTGGGAGAGAAGACGTTCTGACGCTGTGTTGATGCTTTGCTGCAGTGGCGCCTCGGGCCCGTTGTCTGGTTCCTCGGCCGTTGTCGAGTACAAGAAGCCTGCTGTCACTGCGCTCGCAGTCGCGGGCTCTGGACCTGCGCAGTTCGGCAGCTCCGCGATCGTTCGCCGCCGCCCCACGCAGGTGCCAAAGCCCAAGTGGCACGCGCCGTGGAAACTCAAGCGAGTCATTGCGGGCCACTTGGGCTGGGTGCGCTCGGTTGCAGTAGACCCGACAAACGACTGGTTCGTGACAGGCTCAGCTGACCGAACGATCAAAGTGTGGGATCTTGCGTCTGGCCAGCTCAAGCTCACTTTGACTGGCCACATCAACACGATCCGCGGCCTGGAAGTCAGCCCACGCCATCCGTACCTCTTCTCAGCGGGTGAAGACAAGAAAGTGCTGTGTAAGCACCTTTATCTCAGCTTAGAACCTATGTGCTATGAGTCGGGCGAGCTGACGACGTTGCACTTGTATCACAGGCTGGGATTTGGAGTACAACAAGGTCATCCGAAGCTACCACGGCCACCTCTCGGGCGTTTTTTCGCTCAAGGTGCACCCGACGCTGGATATCCTCATGACTGGTGGTCGAGATGCCGTCACGCGAGTACGTCTAGATGAAAACCTGCACTGGCGAGTGAAAATCTGGAGGCTGATGCATGAAATACCTTTGCTGTAGGTGTGGGATATGCGCACGAAGAACCAGATCCACGTCTTGAGCGGTCATGAAGGCACTGTGTGGGGTATCGAGACCCAGGCTACGGATCCACAAGTTATTACGGGATCGAGCGACAGCACAATCAAGGTTCGTCCGTGATATTGGCGTCTAGCGTGTGGCTCTGTGCTCCGTAGCTGATATTTCTCTGTGTGTGTGGTGTTTGTAGCTTTGGGATTTGGCTGCTGGTAAGGTGATGACTACCCTCACCAACCACAAGAAGGGAGTTCGTGCTCTTGCCAAGTCGCCAGTCGTAAGCACCAACAACCCAAGAGGATGGAAGACGTGCACGATCTGATGCTGTGTGTTTCTGTTGAATGGCAGGATCATTCGTTCATCTCCGGAGCCGCTGACAACCTGAAGAAGTGGGATGCCAAGGACGGCCGATTCCTGCGCAACTTCTCGGGTCACAACGCGATCATCAACTCGGTCGCCGTGAACGAAGACAGCGTGATGGTCTCGAGTGCAGACAACGGCACGATGCGATTCTGGGACTACACCACGGGCTACTGCTTCCAGCAGGAGGCCACCAAGGTGCAGCCCGGCTCGCTGGACAGCGAAGCCGGCATCTACGCCTCGACGTTCGACAAGACTGGAATGTGAGTAACCTGTCCCAAGGCTCTCACAGTGTCTTGGTGAGGTTCTGATGTCATGTGTGTACTCTCCTAGGCGTTTCATCACTGCCGAGGCAGACAAGACCATCAAGATCTGGGCGGAAGACACGGAGGCGAGCGAAGACTCGCACCCCATCGACATGGCGCAGTGGACGAAGGAGTTCACGGCGCCGAAGCGCTACTAACTGCATTAGGATAACTCAACGCGTCATTTTACCTGTTTGGGCAGGCTTTGTATCAGTTAATAGAGGTATTCCATAAAGTGGCGGGGATTTTTTCGGTCTTTTTGGAGGTGAGGGGCCAACTGCTGGCGATCAACGGAGCTGTTGGGATCTCAAGTTCCAAAGTCCCGACCCGAAGAGCGCAATCATGACGGCGATCGTCCCGAAGAAGATGAAGGTGAGCGAGCTGCGCTCGGAGCTGGAGGCGCGCGGGCTGAGCTCCAACGGACTCAAGTCCGAGCTGATCCAGCGTCTGGAGATGGCGCTGGACGAGGAGGAGTTCGGCAGCGCGGAGGACCTGGCGCCGCCGGCGGACGATGCGAACTCGGCCAGCACCACGACGGCGGCGCCTGCCAGCCCGAAGAAGGCGGCTGCGGAGGTGAAGAAGCCAGTGGTCGCGGCGACCGAGGTGAAGAAGGACGCGCCGAAGCCAGCGCCAGTGGCTGCGTCGTCTCCGAAGAAGCAGGTGGCGGAGCCTGCGTCCGAGCCTGAGACGAACGGCGCCAAGCCAGCGGCGACGGCGAGCGCGGCTGTGCCAGCGACAAACGAGAATGCCAAGCCTATTCAGGCCATGACGGAGGAGGAGAAGAGAAAAGCCCGCGCGGAGAAGTTTGGTCTTCCAGTCACACTAGAGCAGAAGAAGGTGCGCGGGAATCTGTGCCTAAAGCACGGCCATTGGGCCGGTACGAAGGATTTCGGAGTATTAAACGGCATGCAATGTGTATGTGTTTACAGGAGGAGCGAGCCAAGCGCTTCAACTTGCCTGCCAAGGCGACGGACGAGGCCAAGGAGAAGAAGCTGGAGCGAGCCAAGCGCTTCGGCCTCGAGACACCTGAGACGGTGAGCACGGCCGCTTTCCGCACGCCCTTTCGATAGCAACTACTGACCCAAATCTGTTGTATGCTACTCAGCTGGAAGAGAAGAAGAATGCTCGTGCTGACCGCTTCGGTCTGAACGCAGAGGCCAAGAAGCGTCTGGAGCGTGCCAAGCGCTTCGGCGTCGAGACCCCGGAGCTCGTACGTTGCTACGGACGCCCCAGTGTGAATGTACCCTGCGGATTGCTAACTACGTCGCATCGTGCTTGCTATGGCTTCAGATCGAAGAGAAGAAGCGCCAGCGTCTGGATCGCTTCGCCGGATCCAAGTAGAGATGCTACAGCAGTAGAGTAGACGCAGCCCCGGGAGCCCACACGCTCATGCACGCTGGCAGCAGGCAGCGCTGGCCTGTCGCGTGGCGCGGTGTCGTGTCGTGACGTTCGTGCGACGCCGCTTCATCGCGCGCGGTTGTCGGTCGCCATCCTTCGCATCATCGCGACCTCGTGGGATAAGTCGGGAGCTGCTCGCATGTGCAGGCAGCTCCAGTACTGTAGTGGACGGAGACTGTAGCTCCCGAGATCAACAAGCCTAAAAAACTGTGTATTTATGCCCACAACCAGAGAACCAACTTGGCTGTTCCCCGCCGTTGTTCGTTCCGACCGAGAGCGATTATTCTGGCATTTATGTTCGCATACACGCGTCAAATTGTCCCGTCGAGGTGGCTCTCATGCTCTATGTTCTCGCACGACCGCATGATGGAGAGAGCAGTTCTGCGTTGAACGGTGCTCTGAAAACTTGTACACTCCAGTAATCCATTCTCCTTCCTCGCTTTGTCGCAAGCTCGTGCCCTTCGGCGAAAAAGATCCAGCCGGAACCAAAACCAAACACGACCCCACGCCCGCTGGCCAGCGCGGGTGAGATCTCGTGGGCGCTTCTGATTGGTGGAAACTCCGCTTCAACGCAGGCGGGGTTCAGCATATCTTGCTATTTCCACCCAATCACATCACTCTGTTTCGAGTTTCGTCCAATTGTGCTCCGTAAGACTCTGCTCTCTTTTGCACCTGGATCTGTTCTCCCAAGCGCAAAATGTTCTCCCCTCCTCCGCTGTCCTCCCCTCCCCCTCCGCCCGCCCCCTGTGTTGGCATCGCCTTCCTCCGCCACTTCAATTCCCCTTCCTCGTCGGCCGGTCTCCTGTCCTCCGTTCGGTTCTCCGTCCGCCGCGACGCGAAGCACTCCACGAGCGACTGCGGAACCAAAGTAGCTTTCTCTTCTCCCCTCCTCTCTTCTCCGCTCCGCTCCGCTTGCGTAGCTGCTCCCCTCCTCAACCATGGCGACGCCTCCACCCATTCACAAGCAGCCCAGCAAGAACGAAGACATGGAGATCCTGCCCGTGGAGGTGGGCGACACGATCTGGGTGCCTGGCCTCGACGCTGTCTGGGACCGCGCCACCGTCATGGCCATCGGCGGCCTCAAGGTCACGGTCCGTACGGCCGCCGGCAAGGTGCAGCAGGTGGATCGCGGCCTCGCCAAGCCGCTGAACCCGCGCGTGACCGACGACATGACGGCGCTCTACTACATCCACGAGCCCGGTGTGCTGCACAACCTGGCTGAGCGTTCCAAGCTCAACGGGCCTGAGGGCGGCGACGGCGAGCAGAAGCCCTACACGTTCATGGCCAACGTGCTGATCGCCGTCAACCCTCTGCGCGAGCTGCCACACCCGCGCGTGAGCGAGATCGTGTCCAACGCCGGCGGCGCGCCGCACCCGTTTGCGATCGCCGAGATGGCCTACCAGCAGATGGTGTTCAACTCGGGCACGGAGCAGCCCACGAACCAGAGCGTGGTGATCAGTGGTGAGTCAGGCGCTGGTAAGACGGAGAGCTCCAAGATCGTGCTGCGCCACTTGACCACGCGTGGCCTGTACGGCAAGAACGCCAAGCCAGCCGAGATCGAGGCCAAGTACGCGGCCGACCACAAGAGCGGCGCGTACGGCAGCTCGCTGGA
>JAADVE010000171.1:0-28996 GCA_023334595.1 Pythium utonaiense | reverse complement strand
GCACGACTTGCCAGTCTTATCGACATACCCACCAGTGGCCTGCGACGAACGGCAGACCTTGATCTTGTACTCCTTGCCCGCGGCAGGTCGGCTCGTGTCCAATCCACAGCACTGGCCCTGGGAGAAGAACAGGTAGAAGTAATCGCCGTGCTTGAACACGTAAGCGCCTTCGATGGAGTCAAATGACTTGTCGTACGCGATTTGCGCGGGGGCTGTGGACGCCTTGAGTAGCGGGCTGCTCATCTTGACTTGGTAGATGTCCGTCCAGAAGCTGCCAAACACCAGGTACTGGTTCGTTCCGTCGACGACCAAGTTCGGGTCGATGGCGTTGTAGGCTGAGCCCTTGCTACTCGACACGCCAACCGATCCGTGATCAGTCCACGACCCGACGTCCATGGTCTTGGACGTGGCCACACCGATGGCCGATGCCTGCGAGCCGAAGGTGCTGACGGAGTAGTACAGGTAGTATGTATCACCGATGAGCTGCACGTCTGGAGCCCACAGGCCATCACGCCCTGGAAGGTCGATCTTGGAGCCGGCAGGAATTGCGGCACCCTTGTAGACCCATGGACCCGTGATGGCAGGTGCTGTGTGGATCGCGACCTTGCCGTTCGTGGAGAAGCGGAAGTATGTGCCATCCGCGCGACGCATGATCGCAGGGTCATGGGCGTTTCCACACACGCCGGTGCATGCACGTGGGCTCGGGTACGCCGCATGAATAGGCGCTGTGATCGAGGCGACAAAGCCCAGGAGGCCTAAGGCGAGGGAGACGAGCTTGACCATGGTTGGAGACCAGTAAAAGTGGAAATGACAGCCAGGTTGCCGGCGTTGGGCAGACGTTTGGTGCAGTGACCATCAAGCCAGGGGTCGTGGAGTCTCCACGTCTCCCCTGGAGACTGTGGTCTAGATCCAGATGCTGCTTCCATAGGGAAGTGTCAAGCGATCATGAGTGTGTAGAAGATGAGGACAGCGTTCCCGGGTCTGACAAGCCCATCTGCAATATTATATATTAAAGCAACACTAGATGCCACAGCTCGATTATATTATTTGTCAAAATCATTACTATTATATAATAAAATATATGTATTTAGATGGGTCCTACAACGACGAGGTATCACGGTAGAAAACGTGAAGGTATCTGTCAACCGGCATGGTAAACTTGACAGCTGTGTCTTACGAAGTGCGAGTCCTTGGGATCTGAAGAGAAGCAGATCAACGAAATGTCCACGCCCCAAGGAGGAAAGGATCACGACGCTCGATACAACGGATGCTGGCTCCTACGAGTTGCCATGCGTCGTGACCGTTGTCTCACCGATTGCCGCCGCCATTGTACTGTACAGTATGAAAGACACAGCACATCGTGGGAATCCAAAGGATGTGTTGTGCTGTGTGTCTGCTTGTGATTCACAAGTTGTGAATGACGCTACAATACCAGGCTCTAAGTTGATCAGCGGTGCAGTGGTGGTGGTGTTCTGTCGCTGCAGTTCACACAACAATCAGACTATTGCACATCATAACCGCCACAACGAGCGCGATTAGACGTGACCCTTGTCACATCATGGCTTTGGAAACAGTGCAATGATCAGGACGACTCATGTATGCTCTTGAGTGGGATGGTGTGGAGCCACGCTTCAATTCAGACAAGGTGTAAATGTCCATGTGCGTCTTTGTCAACTGCCGTGGAAATGCTCCGTGTCCTTCCAACTCGTCGACGTAGCAACCACTTTGAGTCCAAGTGGCAGTCTCCGGGAGCACTACGCCGACGCAAGGCGCACGGCCAATCGAGTCGGTGCAAGTTATGTCACAATTGCGCTCTAAAGAGGCTATCTCAAAGACTTCTAGTGCGCTTCCAATCTTCCATCCTCCGTGAGCTCAAACGCGTCGACATCGCTGACCTCGTTAGCAGCACCTTCCCATCGTGGTTTGCTACTCGTGCCGACCCAGCAAATGCCTGGTGTGGCGTGATTATAAAAGGTCTTACAAGGAGTCCATTCTCATGAGCACTATATTGTTCAATGTTACGTTCAACTGGGTGTGATGACGACGTGAGGAACATCGAAGACCACTTTCTGTGGTCGATGCGGTACAACAACTGCGTGCACCGGTGACGGTGGTGCCCAGTAGTTCTCCCTTCGGTGGACTTCGCTTTCTTCCAGGTTGCGCTCTCGTCTGCGTCTCACAGCATCCAGCATCGACTGGCGGTACTGCTTCCACGCCCATGCACCATACGCGACCGCACCGATGAGCACCGCAACAGCGATGCAGTACACCAACACAAACGCCCAGCCGCCGCCTGCCATGATGACGTTCTCTTTCTCGTGTTCTTCGTGTCTTCCTGTGGCGTCTTCTCGAATTGATCTCTTCGATTGAAGAAGTCGCTTCGTGTTTATTCCACCAAGTCGGAAATGTTACTGTAACTTTCAAGTAAGTACGATTTGATGTTGAAGTTGATGGCCCAGAGCCGTTGGGCCGTCACCTCAATGCAATCAAGCGACTGTCATCTGTGTATTCCCCCAGTGTGTTTGCCTAGCTGCGTATGTGTATAGGCGCGTTAGAGTTCGTAGGTGCAGCGATCGCACACGCGCACAGGCACGTTGATACCGAACTCAGGGATGGACTTCCACTTCTCCGAGCAGCCTTCGCAGGCCAAGCAGCCACACTTGCGGCAGTTGTGCTGGTCTCGGTTTTGCTGAGCTTCACTTGACGAGGTCGAGTTCCACGTGAACGGAGCATCGCAGCACATGCACCGAGTCTTCGTACCGAAGGCGACCCACTCGGGTAGCTGAGGGTTCATCTTTCGCGAGTCGCGGACGATGCGAAGTGCACTGAGGTAGTTCCGGCCGAGGTGGTCACTCAGCATGTTCTGGAAGACTGGGATGCGGCCAAGAGACTCGCACTTTCGATCAACGTGGGCTGCTTCGTAGATGCCACGGTAGTAGTACACGTGGGTCACCCGGCCTGGAATGTAGAGCTCTCTAGGGTCATCCATCAGAGAGTCCTTCAGCTCTGCCAACACCTTCTCTTCAGCTACTCGAGCTTCAGCAGGAACGCTAGCATCCTCTGTGCCATCGTCGACCATTTTGTCCATCTGCTCGATCAAGTTCGTGCGCGTTAATGTCCACGAAGATGATTTGGCCTTCTCATCATCACCATTATCACCGTCTTTGACCTCACGCTTCGCATCGGCTCTCACGGGGCTTAACGGGTGATGCAGCTTGCCCTTGCGCATGTCAGCTTGTTCTCTCGCCCACTCACGCTTGCGTGGTGCCCACAACGTCTTCGCTCGCTCCTTGAAAGCGTCAATGTCTTCAGAGGCAGTGTCTCGCCAGCAACCTTTGAAGTCCTTCAACTCGTTGACAAGTTTCAAAATGTTCGACGCCTTTGCACGAGGAACGAAGTCGTCTCGAAGGACGATAGAGTGCACGAAATCAGTGCAGGACTCAGCAACATGGAGGTTCACGCATGCTGGCACTGCATAGGCGAAGCACTTCAGACTCTCAAACTCCTTTTGCAGCATAACCGACAGCAACGCTGCACACCCAGCACCGAGAGAATGCCCAGCGAAGACAATCTGGTAGCCTTCGTTGTGGAGCTTTCGAAGTGAGCCCACGATGCGATCCTTGATCCACATGGCTGCCTTCAGCATGCCGTTGTGAGCGAACGCGTCGACAAAACCACCTTGAGTCTCAGTCCGAGGAGTACTACCAGAGTGGAGACCCATCTCTTCTGGATGAGCCTGGATATCCGTCAGAAGATCTTGGACAGACTTGGAACCACGAATCAACACGAGCGCGGTCTTCTTCTCCTTGTTTCCAAGCAAGGCAAAAGAAGGATGGCGAACGTCTTGGCCTTGGACATGAGCGTAGATCAGCGAGAAATTCTGCAGGCGACTGATTCGTTGGATATCCAGGACGTTCAGCTCGTAGATTCCGTGCAGAGCTAGCGGCGCGTACTTCAAAATCTCGTTCAGCAGGTCGTCTGCAATATGCGGGCAATCCTTGTGCGCTTCTTTCTCGTAATCAGGGTTTGCACCGCGGTCTCCACGATTCATCGCCATAAAGTAGTACGTGCCCACAGCTGCATCTTGGAATCCGAGGTCGTCGAGATCTCCGATCAAGCCCTTCAGAGTTGCAAAGGACTGCATGAATTCGTTGCGTAGGATGAATCCCAGAAGACCAGCTCGACCATACTTGCGAAGAAAGTCAGCGCTGACGACTGCAGCTTTGGCCGTCGCTCCGATCGGTGCGGACTTTGCCGCAGCAAGTGTACCTTCGGCTGCGCGCATAATCTTGTCGACCGCCGTGTCCGTCGATGTATTGAAGTATGCCACCAACTTGTCGCTGAGAAAGTCGTCGACGCGTTCACTTCGCCACTGAACCAATTGCTGGTCGATCTTTTGAGTCAAGATCATGTGGCAGTTGCGGCAAATTCTCGTCGGCGTCGTTTGGCCGTACGCTCGTAGAATGTCCGTGTGGGGTAAGTCGTCACGGCAGTACGACTCGCAGCAGTATCCGCATTGGTATCGAAACTTGGTTAGCCCAAACTCGTGTCCACATGACTTGCACGTCTTCGAAATTGTTGGTTCAGGTGGGTTCAGATGAGCAGGAATATCATCGGAGCAACATGTCACGAGGCTTCGATCGACTGGGCTCAAATCAGGAAATCTCTTCGACAGCATGGAGAGGATCGCGTACGGATCCTCACTGCTCTTGGCATCCAGTGCTTCACCCAGTGACGCTTTGTGAGTCTTCTGCGTGAGTGGAAGTGGAGGCTCTGACGAAATGGCCGCTACTGTCGCAGCTTGTGCATGCTCCATCGCGTAGAGCGACACTTCTTTGATTGACTGCACGGTGCCCATGATCGCCTGCTTCGATGAAGCACCAGCAAAGTTGACCACCGACCCTGGGAATGACAACGCCGCAGCAGACACCTTGCCAAAGAATCCAGTCGACTTAGGCTCACTCTTCTTCTCTGACTCGGTTGCTGATGGGAACAGCACCTTATCATCGCCGCTCGACACTCCCGCTGATTCTTTCGAGTCCGCGGCGGGAAACAGCGTCGCGTACTCGGGAGTCTCCTTCACTTCCGACGCTCCCTCGTCCTTGTGTAGCTTTTCTTCTTCACCATCCGCCTTGTCTCCAGCAAACAGGCTCTTCCACTCACCGTCACCCTCCACACCCTTCTCATCGCCAGTAGCGTCCGCTTTCGACTCGGACGCGTCGTCTTTCGCACCATCTTCTTCTCCCGCCTTTGCATCCACGGCTTCCTTCGCGTCGTCACTCTTTGCGTCTGGGTCATGCTTCGTCCCCATCCACACACGTGTGCGCACCACCGTGTTTCGAGTCATGGGCCCCCAGTCGTCGTCAAAGCTCTCGCTATACAGCCACCCTTCTTCGTCATAGTCCTCCGACTTGTACACTTGCCACTCAAAGCCTGCGAACTCGTTCTTGGTCTGCGATGCCTTGCGGTCAGGCGTACTCCACGCAGGCGGGTCGTCCGCCTTCAACGACGACGACCATCCCTACACAACAAAAGCACGAGCAACCAACCGCCGGTTGAAGTCGGTCCTGTCAGCAACTTCTCCACGAACCCCGCCACTTCCAGAGCGCGCAATACCACGTACCAGAATCGCATACCACCGCTGGTTCTCTATGATCTCCACGAACTGGCTCATGTCGATGCGCCACCTCTGCAGCGCGTGCAGATCTCCACGCAGCGTCGGCCTCCGCGGGCTTCTTCGTTGTGTTTGTTGGCGTTTCTCGAAGGAGAAAGCTCCCGTTATTCATGTCACCCAGAGAACCATCATTCCCAGGAGGTACTGTAGCTGCTTGATTAGAAGGAAGGCTCTCTAATAGGGTAGGTTAGCCATTTGAGATGAACAAGATGAGGCGCGCGATCGCTTTCGATTCGTGGCGTAAATGGAGAACGAGAGAGCTAGAAGAGAGAGAGAGAGGTTGCATGGAAGAATAAAATACATTCATGGATGCAGAGTGTGGCTAGTGGTCAATCTGAAGCAACGGGCTCACAGGGAGTCGTCGATGCCGTCGAAGGCCTCGTCGATCGCATCCCACAACGCATTTGCAGCGGTGAACTGGTCGGCCTGTGCATCGATGTCGAACGGCACGATCTGCTTCGTGACAGGGGCGTGGATCTCGCCAGCGATAGATTCGCCACTGAAGTCCCACTTGATACCGGTGACGGCAGCGTACAGACTCATGAAGTGCCTGTAGTCGAACGAAAGAGCAATCGCATCAGTATCATAAAGAGGCATCCAGCAGTTCCAAAAGGAAACATATCAGGAGGCTCACTTGGCTCGGTCGACGTCGTGGCGGTGTTCGTGCTCGTACTTGAGAACCTCTTGACGGGTCACTTCGTACTTGTCCAGCAAAGCGTCCAGAGACTCCTTCGAAGACTGCTCATCTTCCCGCAAACGCTCCAATTGTGCGACCATATCACGCTTGAGCGTCTCGAGCTCCTGCAGCTTGGCGTTCAAGTGCTCGTTGCGAGCCTTCGACGCTGCGGTTTGGCGCTCCCACTCCCCAACATTCGTCAACAAGTCTTCACATGAACAGCAACACCACAAGCGTCAACAAACGATCCCCTGTGCACCACGACAGCATCTACACAAAGCCGGCCGCGTGCAGCCCCTCGAGCATCCACTAATGCAACACGTACGGCTCAATTGCTTCTGGGAGTCGGTCCGCTTAGCCTGCACCGTGGCCGAGATCTCCTTGCGCTTCTGGATCAGTGCGCGCAGTCGCGCCGCGTCCTTCTGCGCGTCCTTGCGGTACAGATTCTCCATCTCGCCGCAGATCTCCTGCACCTCCTGCCATGACAGCGTGTTCTCCTGCGACTGCTCCTCCATTTTCACGCGTCGGTCGCTCGTGTTGGTGTTGTTGGTGTTGTGGTATTGTTGGTTTGATGTTTCAAAAAACGTTGGCGCCTTGGCTTCGTGCAACCTTCGACACACCTTCTCGAATGTCGCTCGAACAGAGTGATGGTCGTCCTCCGAAAGTGAACAGCTCCCATGGTGGTGAAGCTGCTGAATGGCGATTGGTGAGCGACATTAAGCGACACCACGATGTCGTACTTCCGCTCGCTGCTGGAGGCGGCCATGGGCAACGACGAGCTGCCCGCTCATATCGAAGAGTACGAGAATGCCGTCGCTGCCTCGGGGCTCACGTTTGATCCGGATTCCGAGTCGCGCGACGAAGCGAGCGCCGATGGCACGGGAGACGCCGCCGCTCCAAACGACCGTGGGCTTCTAGCTGGCTGCGCTGCCGTTCATGGGGTGTAGCTGGGGATCTCATGGTGCTATGTGTATGTTGCGCAGATGATGTTGACGGTGGGGACGTGGAGAGTGAGGATGCGTATGAACCGCAGTCGAGTGAGGAAGAGGAGGAAGACGACTCGGACATCGAGCGCCAGCTCTGGGGCAAGTCGCGCAAACGCCGACGAGGGAGTGGACGCAGTGGAGGGCGTCGTGGGCGGCCAGGCCGGCGTGTGATTGTCAGTAAGGTGCCCCCAGAACTCACAGGTGTGCTCGGTGAAGCGAATATGTTGTACGCCTCGCACCAGTACGACGAAGCGATCACTCTGCTGAAGGACTTCATCAAGAAGGCGCCGACCATCCCAGACCCGTACCACACACTCGGTATGATCTACGAAGATCGGCAGGATCGGACCAAGGCGCTGCAGTTTTTCTTGATCGCGTGTACGCTGACACCACATGACGCCGAGCTGTGGAAACGTGTCGGTCGCATTGCCAAGGACGAGAAGAACTTCGATCAGGCGCTCTTCTGCTTCAAGAAAGCCAGCAGTGCGGACCCGAAAGACCAAGACGCTCTGTTCAACTACGCTGAGCTCTGTCGTGAACGTGGAGACAACCGACGGGCTGCCGAAGTATTTCGGAAACTAACAGTTCTGCTACCAGAGGATTTGTCGCTGTGGATCCAGATCGCGGAGGCCTACCACTGCAATGAGCAAGAGGACGAGGCTGTGGACGCGCTGAAAATGTGCATTGAGAAGGCCTCTGCAGAGCCTCTGCTCCACCACCAGCAAGCGTCAAAATACGAACTCAACGCAGTGAACATGCTTGCGGATTTGTACATCACGCTGAAAAAGTATCGCGATGCCATTCAAGTGATTCACGAACTTCATGGCCGCTACGCAGCTGCGAGTCACGAAAACGGCGCGTCACAAGTGGAGGGTGACCCTGGGGGTTTGCCGCTTGACATCGCTGTCAAGTACGGTATCTGTCATCTCTTCGAGCGAGACTACAAGACTGCCGAGGCCATGTTCAATCATCTCTTTGCGCAAGATATCGAAGTTTTCGGTGACTTGTATCTGGATGTTGCGGATGCGTACATTGCGCTTGGCGATCAAGACGATCGAGCTGCCGAGATTCTCGCGTTGCTGTTGGGTCGTGAAGAGTTCCCGCTCGAACAGATTTGGATCAAGTTTGCAGAGTGTAATGATCGATTGGGACGGTTCGACATTGCGATTGACTTCTACGAGAAGGCAATCGCGTACCAGTTTGAGATGGACCATCTCGTTGTTGACCCGGAGCTCGTGCTGAAGGCGATGAAGTCAACCCGAAAATTCGGTAAGCCAGAGAAGGGCATCTACTTGCTCAACCTCGGTCTCCCTGAGATCATGCGTCCACCCATTCGGCCCTACTGGGTGCAATCAGGTCGTCGCAGAAAAATTAACAAGCAAAACGAAGACCAGAAGGCCAAGCGGCAAAAGACGGGAGAGGCGGAAGATGCGCAGGACGACGACGAGGACTCGGAATACGTGGATAGTGGCGAAGACCAGGATGGTGAAGATGCAGAAGATGACGACGAAGACGGTTCCGCCCGCACACGAATGGAGCCCACCCCCGATCCATCGCTTTCCGTTGACGCCATGGAGAATGGAATTCGGCTCAAGCTGCTGATCGAGTGGGGGCACTTGAAGAAAATGGCTGGTGAAGCTGAGATTCTGTGCAAGGTCGGTATTCCTATCATCCTGACAAGTCTGAACCAGACGTCGTTCCGCCTCTCTGGACGTGTAAAGAACACCAACGACGCAGCCGAAGACGTCGTTAGTGCGGCTGATATCCAGTCGGTAGGCTTCCAAGTTCTGAAGTCGGAGTATCTCGTCGACATTTCGGATCCAGTGCAGCGTGAGTCTTTCATGGGCATCGTCATGCGCGTTGCCCAGCAAGTCGTGATTTCGAGAGCGTTGGGAGAGCAAGAGTATTATCGTCTGGTGATTGACGTCGCCCAGACACTCACAGAACTTGGGAAGTACGTCGCGGCGATCGAATTGCTGACCGATGTCAACACGTCTGACAAGATTGCGAAACCTGATCTTCGGTTTGAGTTGAGATTCCTCGCACTGGTCATTGCACTCGAGTTCAAGGAGAACCGCATGGCCTACGAGTGTGCTCGACTCAACATCATGGAAGATCCACAGCACCTCGGCTACTGGAGCTTGTTTGCACGCGTCATTGCGATCACAGGTGTGTTCTCGTGGCACCAGAAGTTCTTGGCGAAGCTCCTTCGAGACGATCCTCACAGCTATCCCGCGATCGTGCTCGCCGGGCACCAGTCATCTGCATGGGATATTGCGTCGTTGACTGTTGGAGAACTGACGCTTGCGCACCAAAAGCATCCCACTGATGCGCTCATAGTGTTCTGCATTGGCCTCGCGTTCCTCTCGGCTTCCATGCAGCGGACCATCAACGACCGCCAGCACACGGTCGCAAAGGCTTTCGCCTTTCTACAGCAATACGAACGCACCCGAATCATTCCCGAGAACGTCGAGCGTGTCGGCATCAAGAAGGAATACCTGCAACTGGAGACGTGGTACAACATTGGTCGAGCTCACCAGCAACTGGTACGTCAACTTAGCATGGATCTAGCTTATCGCCAGTCCACCTGACCGAGGTTGCTCTCTAGGGCTTGTTCCACCTCGCGATTCCCATGTACGAGCGTGTGATGCGTTTCTTCGAGCTGGAAGTTGCGGATATCAACGACGTCCCAGCGGAATACCACATCTGCCGAGAAACAGCCTACAATCTCTCGTTGATCTACCGACAAAGGTACGCGCTTGAACCCCTGTGCCAGTTGGACAAAAACACCACTCCCCATCATGCTGACGAGTGCTGTGTTCCATGCACCTCGCAGTGGCGCCCACGATTTGGCTCGCTACTTGATTGCAAAGTACCTCACACTGGAGTAAAGCTAAGACGATTGTCACACACTGCGAGCTTTCAAGACCTCCTCACAACCCCGGAGACCCACGAAACCTCTTGATTTCACGTGGGTTTCTTCAGACGACCAGTGAGAGACGCCAATGGCTACAATACCTCACTGGCGTCTGTCCATTCGCAAACATGGCTCCTCGCCATGTTTGCGAATGGAGCTCCTCCTGGCTTTGGCAACCAATCCACGCACCGACAGACGTCGTATCATCATTCGGTGCCACATTTTAGCCAATGAATAGTCTCATTAGAATTTTAACACGACATTTGTATAGTCATTAATGTGAATTGTGACACATCGACGGTTCTGATTGGCTGTTGGTGGCATGAGGAGGTCGGGTGGGCGGATGAATGCTTCAAGAGCTGCTGGTGGATTGAGGACATCATTCTGGTTCTAGGGGCGTGATCCGCAATCCGCATTCCGCGTCGACCGACGGGAGGATCTACGATGATGCTTGCACGACTGCAACGGTCAGTGAGAGCGTGCGTGGAGTGTTGCGTGTGTGTGTGTGGATGGCGTTGCTGACTGTTTGTTGGTATCGCAGACGATTGGCGCCGAGCGTGACGACGACGGCGCGACGCTCGTTCGCGCTCGCGCACAACGGCTACCACCCGTACCATGATCCCGAGCGCGAGCATCTCCAGCGCAACAAGCACCAGTCCGTACTGAAAGGGGATTTTCCTCTCGTGTGCGGAGGCTCGCTACCCGAGATCAAGATCGAATGGGAGCAGTGGGTGCGTGGTTGATCCTCATGGACGCTGGTGCTGTTGGTGCTATTGCTGATGCGTTCTACAAATACAAATGCAGGGAGACAGCACTCTGCCTGGCGAGCGCACGATCCTCGTACTTCCGTCTTTCTCGCACGGTAGCCACGCAGCGTCCAACCGGGATGACCCTCGTCCAGGATGGTGGGAGAACATGATCGGCCCGGGCAAAGCGATCAACACGTCGTACTTTCGCGTCATCTGTCCGTCAGTGCTGGGCAGTCCTTACGGCGCTACCTCACCACTTACGATAGACCCGCTCACAGGTACATGCGATTAGATGCACTGCGCCAATGCTTCGTGTGGGTCACTAATCTCCATCACCCTATAGGCAAGCAATACCGTGCCTCTTTCCCCCAGATCACGCCTGCTGACATGGTAAATGAAACAATCCACGCCCGTTTACGACCTCTGGATTCGTCCTAATCATGCGACTGGATTCTTCGTAGGCTACGTGTCACGGCAAGCTTCTCGACGACATTGGTATCGATCGTGTCCACACAGTGATCGGTGGCAGCATGGGCGGAATGCAGGCATTGGAGTTTGCGGCTCAGTTCCCTGAGCGACTTGAGCGATTGGTTGCGATTGCGTGCACTGCGCAGACGACGCCAGGCACTGTCGCTCTGCGCCGCGTCCAACGGCAAGCGATTCTCACTGACCCTGAATACAAGGACGGCAACTATGAGAAGGGCACGATCCTCAACGGCATGAAGGTCGCACGCGAGCTTGGTATGATGTGCTACCGTTCGCGTGAAGAGTTCGACGCGCGCTTCGACTGGAACCCGTCAGGTCCGATGCACTTCAAGTCGCTGACGTTCGAAGTGGAGAGCTACATGGAGTACCAAGCCAATAAGTTTGCTCGCATCTACGATCCGAACTGCTACCTGCTGCTGTCCAAGGCCATGGATCTCACCAACGTCGGTCGTGGGTACACGAACTTGGCGGAAGGCGTGGGCCGTATCTCCTCAGACTCGTTGATCATCGGCGTGAAGCAGGACCTGCTTGTGCCGATCCAGGAGCAGCGCATGATCGTCAACATCCTGCAGTCGTACGGCTACAACTCGGAGCTCGTGGAGGTCGACTCCAAATTCGGCCATGACGCGATGTTCCACGGCCAGATGCAGCTCGACATCTTCACGCCGCTCGTGCGAGAGTACATCGAGCGCGACCTCAAGTCCACGCTCTTCTCTGAGCAGCACCGCTACAGCACCCTGTAGGATCAGCGTCTCCTAATGTTATGTAAGCTGTCTACTCGTAACCTAATATTTGCCCTACGATTCCTATATTTTGAGAAAACCCATGCGTACCCCCTCACCTTCGACAACATAGCTCTCTAATAAGGTAGGATAGGGTACGAGGTGATATCGTAACCCGCCGCCCTCGTCGAATTTGAAGAAGGGGTCACGCGTAACCAGACGAGAAACGGGAGCACCACCACGTCAACCGACCACGCGCGCGCGTCTGTATATGCCCGTGGCTGATCCCTAGCGCTGCGTGAACCACCCACACCCAACTGCATCGATCTCTTCTATCTGTGAGCCATCGTTGGCGCGATTCTCGGCGTTTCCTGCCCGCACACGACCGACTTTCGACAAGATACATCGTCCGCGTTCGCGATGGGAAACGTCATGGCCATGGGCTACAACGCCCCCGCGGCGGACGCAGAGGCGCCCATGCAGGACAACTACGTCCAGCGACTGTCTGCCGCCGATTTGAAGCGCTACACGGAGGGCTTCCTGCGCGTGTGTCGCGTGGACGCCGACGTGCCCGTCGGCGGCGGCCAGCTCCCGCCACTGCCGCCAGTTGCGAAGCCGCCGCGAAGGCCCGCTGCTGCTGCGACTGCATCGAGTGCCAGCGGCAGCGTAAATCCTCTGGGCGTGGCGTCGAGCCCCGCGGCGGTGGGGCTTAGCAAGAAGCTGTTCCGCAGTAAACTGCTGAGTGCGTTTCCGTTGATTCCGCACTCGCTCTCGGATCGGCTCTTCACGGTGCTGGATGCAGAAGACCACGGAGAGCTTAGCATGGAGCAGGTGCTGCGAGGGATTGCGCTGCTCAAGCACGGCACGCGTGACGAGCATTTGCAGCTGCTGTTCACGATCTACGACCTGGACCACACGGGACTGGTGTCGAGGGAAGTGCTGAGCAGGTTCATGGACGTGATCTACGGTCGGAAGAAGGCGCGGCGAGGCACGACAGTGGAGCTCTTCAACCGCGTCTTTGGCGACCGCTCAACGCTCACATTGGACGAGTTCAAGGCGATTGCCGACGAGAAAGACGCCGAAGGAAACGCCGTGTTGTTGCAGTGGCTGTATGCGCTGTCGGACAAGATTGGTCGCGTAGACGATGAGCAGATTGTGGAGCTTGAGAAGCAGTACAATCCAGTCGTGATTCGCCATCGTATCGCCGAATCCACGCTGTTCACGCTGAGCGAGGTCTCGACACTCGAGAAGCAGTTCC
The DNA here is from genome assembly GCA_023334595.1 of Pythium utonaiense. Lineage (NCBI taxonomy): Eukaryota > Oomycota > Peronosporomycetes > Pythiales > Pythiaceae > Pythium > Pythium utonaiense. The sequence goes on along the minus strand of JAADVE010000171.1, from coordinate 15,528 downwards.
ACAAGCTGTTTGACACCAAGGGCGGCGCGAGCAACCGCATCCCAAGTGACCAGTTCATCGATCTTCTCGCCAGTCACGAGTTCCCTCGACACATACTGGAGCGGGTCTGCAGCGCGAAAAAGGAACGTGCGGTCGCTGGCATGGTGCTCTTCGACGAGTTTTGCCAAGTACTCTCGAACCTATGTCGAGGGATGGTGGAGGCCAAGTGCCAGCACCTCTTTGAGCTCTTCAGTGAGGACGCTGGGCAGGGCCGCAAGATTACTCGAAGCGAATTGGAAGTACTGCTTCACCCACGGGGTGAAACTGCCTCCCCTATGAACGGCTCAAACGGGATGAATGGTTACAGCAGCAACCACAAGCCAAAGGATGTACGTGATGTGTTTCTATCGTGAGAAACCATTCTTGACCACTTACGTTGACAATGGACAGGAGGACTGCATGGAGAGTGACATGTCGTGGGATGAAGCCAAGTTTGTCGAGTGGGCTGCATCTTCAGCTGAGATCCAGCACATGCTCCACCAAATGGCTTTTGTGGCGTGCATTCTCTTTGGGATCAAGCCAGATTCAGCGTTTCTTGAGAAGAAGATCGTCGAATGGCATTGGGTAGAAGCCACGAGGCAAATTGAGGTGGCACAGTCATGGCACTACGTCGCCAGTAGATGGTGGCTGCAGTGGTGCAAGTTCGTCGGCATGGATCCAGTTGTCGGCACTGAAAAGAGTGAAACCCTGGTTATTCCACCGGTGCCGCGTGAAGTATTGCGGAGCGAAGCCACCTCAGGTGATGAATCGGCCACGAACAGTCCAGTGCTCCACGTTGGTCGGCCAGGGACGATTGCGAACTGGTCGCTTTTGAAGCGAAGTGGGAGTCGGCGATTGAAGGACAAGCTCATCATCGGTCGCGACTTTCATGTATGTGCTTTCTTCCGGGGAACCTATAGGAAGCGTTGATTGACTCTGTGGTCACTGTGTTTGCATCAACTAGCTGGTCCCAGCACCTGTGTATGCCGTTTTATCACAATGGTATAGTGGTGGTCCAGATCTGGCTCGATCTGTGATTGAGATTGCAAACGGTGTCAAGCAACTCGAACTCTTCCCGCTTGTGCTGCGCGTTGCACGCGTTGACACATCGAACGGGGGGGTGATTTTATCGGGGGAAGAAGTGCTGCTGAGCCAACTCAGCACAGTGGATTCATTGCTCCATGCAACGTGCAAGGCTCTCTTGCTTACCAAGTTCGTTGAGAAGGCGCGCTTATGGTACTTTGATGAGAACCACCCAGATGAAAAGTACCGGCTTCGAGCAAGCCGTGCGAAAGATCTGAGGCGTTTAACCCAGTCCAGTGTATTTCTGCTCGAAGTTCAAGACGAAGACGGCTCTTGGCCCCTGTCTCAATCTGGGAGCGATAGCAGGGCGAGCATTCTGGATGATGACGAGGACGAGTCCCTTGACACTATCAGATCACCAAGTTCCAGCACCCGAGATGGCAAGAAACGGCCACTGGATGCGACTGTACCTCCACAGCTTACTCGAAGGCCATCTGATATCTGCTCCCGAGGCAGTCTGGAGTCGTTGACTGCCTTGGGAAGCACGCGAAACTCAAACGGAAGCAAGGATGCGGCTCTGAAACCTGCGAATGTCGTGGAAGATGAAGGGTTTGTGACAGCCAGGACTCTGAAGCGCCGTTTTTCTCGCAATGCCTTCACAGGCTCTGGCCTTGTCGGATTGGACAACCTTGGCAACACGTGCTACATGAGTAGTGCGCTTCAATGCATGAGCCATACACGCCTTCTTGTCGATTACTTCAAGAATGAAGAGTATCTACACGACATCAACCTCCACAATCGTGATGGCACCAACGGCAAGCTCGCAGTTGCATTCGGGGAGTTGCTTCGTGTGCTATGGACGTCGGAGAAGAAACGATTCGCGCCAACCGAGTTCAAGCGGGTACTCGCACGGTTCAATCCCCAGTTTGTTGGCTCGGACCAGCACGATGCTCAGGAGCTTCTGGCGTGTTTACTCAGCGGCTTGAGTGAGGATTTAAATCGGATCGTCGCGAAGCCCTACATCGAGCAACCGGACAGTGATGGACGCTGTGATACGATCGTGGCGAATGAGTGGTGGCAGAATCACCTGAAACGCGAGTTCTCAGTGATCGTGGCGCTCTTCACCGGTCAGTACAAAAGCCTTCTTGAGTGCTCGGTCTGCCATTTCGAGTCTGCACGGTTCGAACCCTTCACGTTTCTTCAACTGTCGCTTCCCGAAAGCAGCTTTCGATCCATCTTGTTGACGGTGATATTTAACAATGACCGTGTGCCCATGAAGTACTCAGTTCGCGTCCGCAACGAAGGCTCGATCCAGGAAGTGCAAGACGAAGTGGCGGATTTGATTCGTCGCATGGATAAGCGGGACGGGATCTCGCCGCGGAGCGACATCCATGTTGTGATCGCTAGAGTTTCGCAGCTGCACACGGTCGAAGCAGTGTTGGAGCCGAAGACACCGTTGACTCGGATCCATGAACGTGACCAGCTGACGGCATACGAGTTGGACGAGTTTGCGGAGGAAACGTCACATACTCTCCCTTTCTCGACGTTTACACAGGGAAACGAGGACACACCAAAGCCGTCAGTGACGTTACCAGCATCCGAAGGCGAGGAGACTGAGGAAGAAAGTGGCACAGATGAAGAGTCACAGGCGAGTCATGCCAGCAGTCCGACGGGGAGCGATCGCCAAACCGTGGCGACGAACGAGCCTGACGAAACTGATACCAATGAGGTGCAAGTTGACGCTCAAACTGCTCCCTTCGCGGTCGGAACATCCGTGTACGTCCGTGACGAAAAGTCTCGTCTCTTTCTAGCTGCTCGTGTGATTGGTGGCAGCTCAGCTAACGGAGCTGTACCCACCGTCGATGTTGCGTATCCTTCTGGTCTGCGGCGGTATCACATACCAGCATCGAAAGTACTGGAGCGCCGACGAGAGGAGGCCTTGGTGTTTCTCGTGCATCGTCGTGTAGAGCGCTCAGTCAACTCGTTTGCGGAGGCTCACGTGACTCGGCTATTCGGAGCCCCGCTTACTCTTCGTGTTTCGTTGCGCACAACGTCCAACTACGACCTCTATCTGCTCGTCTGGAGGAGACTTCATCGTATCTTCAACTGGGCAACACCTCCATCGGCAGACGCACTGGAAGAAATGCTGCGGTCACAACTATCGCGAGACGACGCAGAGCAACAGCAGCAGCTCCAGCGGACAGGCCTCTCCACGGTCGCGCTTGGACGCCATCTTGCGTGGACACAATTCGGATTCAGTCTTCGTATGGTGACATCACACGGCGTCGGCTGCTCGAGGTGCGAGTGGATGGAAGGCTGTCTTGGTTGTGTGATATTGCCGTCGCCAAGCACGACAATCGAGCTATCAGCAGAAGAAACGATCGCAATTGACTGGGATATCAAGACATTGAAGGAAGAGTACGATCCCATCCAAGCTAGCAAGCTCGACACTCATGAATCCGTTCAGGTCAATCACAGACTTGACAACATGCCGCTCAACATCCACCGTTGTCTGGATATGTTCACTGCTCAGGAGCACATAAACGAAGCCTACTGTGGAAGATGCAAAACACACCGCCCTGCGACGAAGACCATGGACTTTTGGCGTCTCCCTCCACTTCTCGTCATCCAGCTGAAGCGCTTTTGCTACACGCAAACTTCACGACGCAAGCTCCATCACTTCGTGGATTTCCCTCTCACAGGCTTGCGTCTCGAAGATTTTGTCGCGAAGAAGCGAGCTCCAAAGCGTTTCCAACAGAGCGGTTTGGTGTATTGGCAGTTCCTCGGCGGCAAACTTCGCGAGTCCGAGGAGGACACAGTCGATTCAGCTGATGATGAAAGCGCAGTCGGAGAGAAGGAGGCCTCGCCACTTACGAAGCCAACTTCATCCAGACAAACGTCGACAGCATCCACACTTATGGACGCTCCAGCGACTGCAGCCCAACGCCACGATGAGTCGCTCCTGTATGATCTCTATGCGGTTGTTAATCACGTGGGGGCGCTTGGAGGCGGCCACTACTTTGCATACGTGTTGAGTGAAGACGACAAGAAGTGGAAGTGCTTCAACGACCACCAGTGCAAGGAGATTGACGCCAAGGAAGTCGTGTCTTCCTCGGCGTATATCCTCTTCTACCGACGTCGAGACATGCGCGATGTTCAGATCGAAGACCTGTTTCCACCCATCCGCCGGAAGCGCAAAGCTGGACAAACGGCCAAAGACGACGAGGATGACTCGGCCGACGATGACCAGGCTAAGGTTGAAGAGCTCGTCGAGCAGACGAAAATTGCCACCAACAGCAGCGGCTGCGTGATCAGCTAGGTAGCTCGCACTGTAGTATCACAGAACGACGTGCTCTGTGTCAATATCCTGTTCTTACGATGATCTCTCCATACACTCTACGTCGATTCGTTGTTTGGACGCTTGGCCATGCTCTGGAGCTCCTGCTCCGCCAGCGACTTGACGCTCTGGTCGGTCTTGTCCTTCTACAAGCAGCACCCATGGCGATACATCAGTATGGAGCTGGTGAGTTTAAGATCCATACTATCTCAGCTCACCTTCTTGACGTCGAGAGAGCGTCCAGACTTGGACTTTTCTGGGCGGCTCAGCAAATTGTTGAAGAAGTTGGCCAGGTGCGTGGAGTTCACACCCTGTTCGTCGCGTGTGCGACGCTCTGCAGCCTTACGACGGGCAGCCGCCGCCGCCTCCGCCTTCTTGCTGGCCTCCACGCTCTGCTTCTGCAGCTCTTCCAACCCGGCACCCGCAGCCTTCTCCAGCTTCTCTAACCATCGCTCGTGCACATCCAGCCTGATATCATTGGCATTCAGGGCAGCCGCCGCGTTGTTGGCAGCAGTGTGGTCTTCGGCTTCCTCTGCCGGCGGCGGTACGATCTTGTCGAACGGCTTGTCAGCAGGCCACTTTGGCTGGGAACCCACGAGGCTCTGGTTCACGAGTCCAAAGGAGTCGTAGCCGGCGGGAACGAAGATGGAGCTGCGGTCTACCAGCTGAGGCGCCTGATCAAACTTGAATTGCGTTGGGAAGGCGCGGTGGAGGAGGTAGTGGCGTAGCAGATCCACGTTGGCACCGGTCTTGGCGGACGTGTACACGATCGCAGCTCCGTCTATTCCAAGGCAGGTAGAGTCAGAACTGCGCCATCACACCGACGGGAGGGAGCGCACATACATTTGATGGCGAACTGGCGCAGCACGTACTCGATGTAGTCCATCTTCACCGAGTTTTCCGGTCGCAGCTAGACAACCCAACACCCAACGAGACGCTGTCAGAACAACAGGCACAGTTCCTCGTAGTCACCAGGAAGAAGCTTACGTCCGACTTGGCCACGATGAGAACCAGCGGTACGCCCAAGTTCTTCGCCAGCGCGCCCTCTTCCAGCTACGGCAATGACTTCGTCAGCCTCCGATGATATGCGCCACCAGTACCACAAACTCTTGACCTACAAACTCCTTCTTGTTGGACAGATCCACCGACGTGGGCTGCGAGTGGTCGATGCTCTATGAACCGAATCCATCTACCGATCAGTCTCCTTCCTGCCTTCCACACACCCCACCTACACGTCCACAAGCACCACGCACCGGATCCTCGTAGCTCAGAATGTACTGCTTCACGTCTGCGTAAAGCTGCGCACGCTGCTCATGGTCGAGGCGATTGATCTGCGACAGCAACTGGCCTTCCAGCACCGACGTCCACTGCTCCAGCGCGCTCTTGATCGTCCACGGCCGCGACAGATCCAGCACGACAGCAACCACTGTGTGCGGAAGCGCGTGCGGCTTCACGGCTGTCGAGATCAGCTCAGCCAGTGGCAGCTCGTTCAGCGTCCACGTGTTGATGTGGGCGATCACATCGTCGGTCGCGTCGGCGTGGCCGCTTTCCTTGGCCTTGGGGTCCAGCACGTGCAGCGTCGTGTACGAGAGCAGCGCGGAGCTGGCAACGTGTGACGCAGGCGTGGTAGCTTCTGCATGGCCGCCAGGAGCAGACGTCCCATTCATCGCGTCGTCCTTCAGCGTCGCAGCGGCGTCGCCGTGCGGAGTAGACGCCCGCTCATCGAGCCGCGAAAGCAGCGCACTCTTGCCGCTCTCGTGGTCGCCCACGACCAGCAAATTCACCGCAGGAAGCTTGGACCGCACAGAGGAGTCTCGCAGTAGCTGTTGCCAGAGGTTCGAGCCCGTCACGCCAGCCACAGGCGCGTCACGCGCCGCCACCGCCGCCGCCATATCCTCCGCCAGCTCGAATGGGATGTTCCCTTTCTAACTCCACTTCACCCCTTCAATACCTCCGTTAGGCGATACACATGCTATAGTGCAGGTTGTATCAACAGAGAAGCGTTTACCTCCGTTATGCGGTAGATACATATTCTACAGCAAAGGTTCATAGTGTGCACCACACGAGATGCGTGCCCGATCATGAGCCCCACAGTGGGTGGACGCACAAGAGCAGCAACCGCGTCGAAGCGAAGCATGCGCATCACGTTAAACCAACGGATATGGCGCCACGCGGGGCGGTCCAGTGCGGCCACGAGCGCGGCTGCCGTGCGCGTCGCGCTTCCACATGGCCGTGCAATGGCCGCAGCGCTCCCAGGCTGCGGCTCCGTACGTGAGCTCCACGCCAGTCGCCGCTCCGTCGCGACTGCCTCTTCGTCTCCACTGCTGCCCGCGAACGGATCTTCCCGCCAGCGAGCGCAGTCGCCGTGGCTGGTGGACGTGGCGTCGCTGCAGACGCGGTCGGTGTTCACAGCAGGCGACCACCCGGACTTTGACGGCGAGCAGAGCGAGGAGGAGCTGCAGGCGTCCATCACCGAAGAAGAGACGCCGTACCTCGAGATGCTGGAGCTCGCGTACAAGGGCGAGAAGAACTGGAACGTCGCGCTGGATATCTTCGAAGACATTGTCGAGCACAACGGCGCAGGACTCACGGTGAACATCGCGACGGCGCTGGTCGAAGTGTTCTCAGTGCGCCGCCGTCCGACCGAGTGTCTGAACGTGTTGCGCTACACGCGTGAGCAGGGCATCCGTCCTCGCATCCACGCGTACTCGTACACACTGGCTTGCTGCTACAAGGAGCAGAAGTACTCGCAGGCGCTGCGCGTGTTCGAGATCATGCGCAGCGATGGCTACGTGCCAAAACACGTGACGTATTCGCGCGCGCTATCGGCGGCACTCAAGGCCTCGCAGCACGAGCTCGTGCTCGAGATCTTCGACGACATGCTGCGGAATCGCATTGAACCGACGCTCGTGACCTACAACAGCATCCTCAACAGCTGCGCGCGCAACGGTGACGTGCACTCGGCTCTTGGTGTGCTGCGTGCGATCCGCCAGCGAGGACTGGAGATGTCCCAGAGCACGTACCACTCGCTGGCGATTTGCGGCGGCAAGACTGGTCAGTGGGAGCTTGCTCGTGATGCGTACAACGGCCTGCGGGAGGCGGGATTCGAGCCAGCGATGACCATGTACAACTCGGTCATCGCGGCGTATGCGAAGGGCAAGCGCTGGGACGACATCATTACGCTCTACGACGAGATGCCTACGGAGTCGAAGCACTTGCTTCAGCACGCGTATCTTGGTGCCACACTCATGGGCTTTGCAAAGGCCCAAGACGTTGCAATGCAGTACAGAGGCCTGGAGATCTTTGAACAGCACGTGGCGATGGGCAAGGAAGAACAGATCAACCTCTTCGCGCACAACGCTGTGCTGCTGTGCTACTTGAGCACAGGTCAGTTGGACAAGGTGCACGCACACGCCGAAGAAATGCGCGAGAAGGGCTTCAAGTGGGATGGCCTAACGTACCAGAACGTGGTGCTCGCCCACTTGCGCTCAGGTGACGCCAGGACCGCCCAGCAACTGCTGTCGAAGCACGTGAAGATCATGGAGTACTCCACAGTGTGCTACCGTGAGTTAATCCGATACCACTCGGTCGAGCGAAATGACCCGCTCACTGCGTGCCGCTTGTCGATGGAGATGATGCAGTACAACCCTCGATTGAGTCGCCAGGACTGGCACACCGCGCTGGATTGTGCGCTTAAGTCGAACAACCGCGCGATCTACTGGAACTTCCGCAAGTGGCTCAAGGTGCGAGCATCGATGATCATCCACGAGATCCCGAAGGAACTCATGCTGAGCGACGACGAGGAGCCAAGACCAAAGAACAGATACAACAAGCACCACAATCACAAGAACCAGCACAACCAAAACCACAACCAACGCCAGCAGCAGCAGCAGCCGAAGCAACAGCAGAAGCAGCAAAACTGAGCAGCATCAAGTCGTGCCAGGTTCTCCTCTGTGGTACCCGTTCTATTGCTGTTAATTGGGTTTGCTTCGTGCTTTGGTGTTGTCTCCGTCCCGTCACTGCCATTTTCCCACGGGTTTTTCGACTAACGCGGTCACACGTCGCATATGTGGCGCGCGTCACAGATTCCCTCGCCAGCCACCAAATGTGCGGCTCAACAGTCTCACCATAAAGCAACAGTGCAATTGACATGTGAATCGCTGAAGTATCTTCAGGCAATGTGCCAATGTAATGCGCCCATGCTGAATTGTCTCGTGCATAGTCCATTCTCTATGCTGGAGGACACCCAAGACTCATGTGAACATCGTGGTTGTCTTGCGTGCGAGTGGCTTCAAAGAAATCGGAGCCATGGCACATGACAAATCCTCATGAAACACCATCGGGATACGAGCTGTCGTTTCTTTCACCATGGTCATCAGACCGAGCACAGCGTGGGGGCTTAGGCTCCGTCGCTTACAATGATGGGCGGAGTACCGGCATCATCGTGGTAATCCGCTATAGATTTCTGTGACGAGCAGAGTGAACAAAATGCATCGAATGGAACACGACCAACACATCCACACGCACCATGAGCACGCAACGGAACACCACTCAGCCAGCACCACCCATCAGAGTGTTCCGTGGCCGTCATGACGGCTCGTCCATGAGGGGTGGCGTCTTGTGTGCTGAGTGAAGAGTCGCCACGAGTCGAGTTTCATTCGAGGGGCCACGGAACAATCGCGGCATCTTCCCAAACCCGACAGATCTTCTCACTACTCCTCTCTGCGCAGTCCAAAGTGTCCAGTGCAACGTGGCGGCCGTTCATTCGGAAGCTTCCGAAGCGGCGTAGCGCCTTCGTTCGCGCTTCCAGAGTCGGCGCGTACGAAGCGGCGGACCTGATAACGGCAGCCACGCTGCACCTGTCACATCCATGATGCTGAGAAAGCTCGCGGAAGCAGAGCTGCGCGTGCTGCAGCTGTCCTCCTCCGACAAGCGCTGTCCACAAACCCAATGCCACTCGCAGCCGCCTCCTCCCTCGGCCTGTGTCGCAGCCACGTTACATCGAATACTGCAAGCGAGTGGGTGCAATGAGTCTCACATCACGCTGCAGACTCGACGAACGCGCCGTGATGCTCCTCGCCATGTGCTCCTCTCTATGCTTCTCTGTTTAACCGCTTCACGTCCCCTTAGCTGCAAGCTTTTCGCTTCGGTCACTTCGCCTCCTACAGGCATCTCCATTCAACCTCTCACAGACATCCCACGCACGCGTCAGAGCTCTTCAGACCCGTAGCCATGTTCCGCAAAGCCAGCTGCTTTACTCAGCTGACCAGCTCTCGTTCTGAGTCCTCAGACGCTGATTCCACTCACCACTCGACATAGTGAAGCCAAGTTGTCACGGCGACTCAGATCGCCCCGAGAAAGGCGGTTCGCCCTGCGAGTTGGGTCGCACCGTTCAAGTGCATCAACATGTGGGCGGGTGAACTGGGTTGGGAGACCTGACACGCTCGACGGTGCCAATGGACTCGCTCGTGGGCGGCTCCCAGCCTGCTGGCGGCGGCGAACGAAGAGAGAAGCCGTGGGCGTGTGGCTCGTGGGCGAGTGGGATGCTTGCTCACGACCAGCGGGTCCACTCGCCGTTCCATCGTTGCTGTGCTGTAGCTCTTGGTGCACGAGCCCGAGGTATCAATAGTCCACTCGGTCACGACGCGCATCGCCTGACTCGCCTTACAGCGCATTCAGAAATCGTCGGCGTGTGCCCCACTCGCTAACCACCACCACCACCCGCTTCCAGCTCCATTGCTCTGATACGATGTGGACAGCGTCTCTGACCGCGACGGCACTGCTGGCACTCAGCACGCTCACGTCGGCCCACACGTGGATCGACTGCATTGACACGGACCGCAGTGTGGTCTACGACAATGCGCGCAAGTGGATCTACGGCGGCACCAGCGGCAACGGCCTGTGCAGGGGCTACATGAAGAACTACCCTGGCCGTGGCGACGCCGACATCAACACGAAGATGACCTTTAAGATCCTCATGGATGACGTGCCCAAGGGCGTGCCAGTGTGCACGTCGGGTGCGTACGAGTACTCGGACTGGCGCAAGCGCATCCAGGTCAAGGCCGGCGAGAAGTTCTACTACGCGTACACGGATAACGGCCACGTTGCCAAGGACAAGGCCGGTCGCGGCACGTTCTACGGTGTCTATTGGACAGGCGCGGCCGGTTCGAGCCTCGACAAGACGACGGACCTGACCCAGGACAAGCTCATCGATGGCCAGCTCCATGACTTTGATGATGGCAACTGTGGACAAACCTACGAGGATGGTGACTTCTCGGGCAACGTGCTCAGCGGCCGTGCAGGCAACGACTACCCATGTGTGGGTAACCTCATGATGCCTGCTGGCACCAAGCCAGGCGTGTACAACTTGGTCTGGTTCTGGAAGTTCTACAACGACAAGGTCAACGCCAACATCAAGACGACGGGTGGTTCGTACGGTGGTGCGGCGTACTCGAGCTGCTTCCAGGTTGAGGTTGTTGCTGGCGGTGAAGCCGCTGCCGACAACGATGATAAGCCACAGACGGTCAAGCCGGCGAACGAAGCCGCAGTGGTCACCCAGGCCCCAACGCCAGCCCCAACGCCAGCTCCAACCCCAGCACCTACACCAGCTCCAACCCCAGCTCCGAAGGTTGCTGTCACCACGGCATCGCCAGTTGTGACGCCAGCGGCCACGACGAAGAAGCCAAAGCGCAAGGACTGCCATGCTGATTAGATGGTGATTGTGTTCGGTTGGTAGCTCTGGTTGCAGTATGATAGTGATAGTTTAGCAGTATGCGTTGGTGATGAATGAATGGATGAACGTGGCGAGTGCCACCACACACAACACTCGAAGTGCCTCTCGTCTTTTGAACTCCAATTGTATCTATTGCATATTTGTGACCTCCATGACGCATTCCCTGTGTGCCGTCTCCGTCTTTCTCACCTCTGTATCTCATCGCCGTTTTAAGCCCACAGCTCCTGGATGTAGCGGTGCGAGTCCTGAAGGTTCTTCAGAGTCGCGGCCGCGGCGTCGCTCGACTGCTTACCGTGCGACTCGATGATCTCGTGGAGCACCTTGTGCACATCGTTGCCCATGCCCGTGGCGCCACACACGTAAATGTATGCTCCTTCCTCCTCAATCAGCTTCCACACGTCAGCGCCGTGCTTCGCCAACAAGTGCTGCACGTACACCTTCTCGTTCTGCTCACGAGACAGTGCCAAGTGCAACTGCGTCAGGACGCCATTGTTCTGAAACTCCTCGAGCTCGTCACGGTAGATGAAGTCTTCGTCACGGCGGCGGCAGCCAAAGTACAGGATTGACTTGCCCACAGCCACGCCGTTCTTGCGCTGGGCGTCGCGCTCGTGGAGGAACGCACGCATTGGCGCAATGCCCGTTCCAGGGCCGATCAAAATGATAGGCGTCATTGGGTCCTTTGGCAGTCGGAAGGTCGACGGACGCACGAAAATGCGTGCCGACGGCCACTCGCGAAGCTTCTTCGACCCCTGTTCACCTGGGCGACTGTCGCGCTTCTTCTTCTTGTCAGTGTGCGATCCCAGAGGCTCCAATCCACCAAGGTACGTCGAGCAGACGCCTTCAAACACACGGCCGTCGCTCTTCTTGTTGTTGATGATGCTCACAGTCGCGTGGACGCGCTGTGGGTTCACGAGGCTCGAGGACGAGATGGTGTAGTAGCGCGGCGTCAAGAACGGCACGAGCTGGATGAGCGCTGCAAGCGGTAGCTTGACGGACGAAAACTGTTCGAGGATGTCCACGTACGTGCGCTCGTCGTCGAGCACCCACTTCTGGTACTCGTCCTTGCCTTCCTTGGACGCCAAGAAGAGCAGCTTGGCCTGCTCGGCTTCACTGCGCGCGTAGAACGCGAGCTCCTTAAGAGCACCCTTGCGCGGTGCGCTGTTGATCGAGAGGTAACTGGTCAGGATCTTTTCGACCGTGCACGGCGATGGGAAGGGCAGTTCACCGTTAGTATCCTGGCCCTGCGGCTCGAGGGCGACCCACTGCTCGAGATCCAAGCCCAGACGCGAGGCGAGACGCTCCACGTTCGAGCCAGAGTTGTCGGGCAGAATCGCAAGGTTGTCGGCCGTCAAGTACTCCACGCCCGTGTCCTTCAAGTCAAACTCCATGTGCACGGTTGAGCCACCGACAGTCGACGCACGCAGCTCGCGGTTCACGATCACCTTGGCATTCGCAGCCGTGAAGAAGTGCTTGGTCGACGCCTTCATGCGCACGTTGGACGCCTGAGGCGCGACACCGCCGACAGCATCGGCCGGCGCACGCACCTCAGTAACCTTGTACTCGAGTTCAGGCGCGCCGGCTGCAGCCTCCGCTTCCTCATCGTCATCCTCAGCGCCAGCGACGAACTGCTTGCGCAGCTCCTTCCACAAGTTCTCCTTCCAGTTGTCAAAGTCCTCGTCCATGGATCCGTCGTCGTCGCCTTCGCCGTAGTTGAACACACGGTGCGCGCCGAATGCCTCCATCTTCTCATCCACGAGACGACCCATCGAGTTGTAGTGTTCGTACTGGCGGTTACCGAGGCCAAACACCGTGTAACCCACGCCATCGAACGAGGAGCTATCGAGCGAGCCAGTCTTCCCCTTGAGCAGCTTGGTGAACTCAACGGCGTTATCGGTCGGGTCGCCCTCGCCGTACGTCGCCATCATGAAGATCACGCACTTCTCCTTCGGGAGATCGTCTTCAGCGTTATACTCTTCGAGGTCCACCGAGTGGGTCTCAAAGCCATGCTTGCGGCCTTCCTTCTTGAGCACATCGGCAAAGCCTTCAGCTGTGCCCGTCTGCGAGCCAAACAGGATCGTCACGCGTCCACCCGGGTACTTGTCGGACGCATTCACCGCCGCCTTGGCGTCACTCTCCTCCGTCGACTGCGTGGCCGCTGCAGCCGCCGCTGTCTGCTTGTACATCTTCATCTGCTCGCCGATCTTGAGGATGTCGTTCTTCATCTTGTTGTCCTGCTTCTTGGGCTGGCGCATGAAGAGCACGGCGCTCGCCATGACGGCCAGTACGGTGCCGATCACCACGTACGAGTCCATAGCTCCACCGATTCTGCGGTTGTGTGCGTTTTCCAGCAGTAGATGCTAGAGTGCCACACCTCGCTATCGGGTGCTTCGGAGCTGTTCGCGCTACTTCGTGGTCGCGGAGGCACGCAGCGCAGAGGGAAGATTGCCGACTGCGGGAAAATGAGCTCTTCGCTATCAGCGGGGCAATGGCTCCACGCACATGGAGGTGGCCCACAACGGACGGTGCCTTATTAGCCAATCAAGTGACTCTCTGGGTATCATATCAGCCAATGATACGGATTTAGTGTGGACCACGTGGGAGGAGGAGAAACGGGGCGGAGCTGATGGAGAAAGTACGTGGCGTCATCTTGAGGCGTCAGCAAAGGGGAAGAAAGGAGGAAAGTGAAATTTACAGAAATGCACAGTGCGTGGCGTAATCAACGGCGTGTGGGTGAGCGATCAGGACCAAATGCTTCAACGTCAAGTGGGGGCAGCCAGAGGCATCGTGCCTGACTGTGCCTTACTGCACGCTCCATGGCCCCGACCTCCCACTGCAGCACAGTCTAGATGCGTGAGTAGGTTGGCCTCGTCTTCAGTGTACAGGACAGCTCTACTCCACGATAGAATAGGGGGCTGGACTGACTTGACCCCTGGGGCACCAATGAACTACGATTCGTTGTGGAGATCTCTGCTCTGCATTCCTTCTCAACACACTGCTGGCCTAGCGTACACAAATGCGCAAGTGCTGGCAATGACGTGGTTGATTTGGTTCTTAAATCAGTCAGAATGGAGAGCGGCACTGTATCGGATGCATGAGACTGAAAAGCAAGTGACATCACGCTTTGGCAACTACCGGAGCCAGTCACTCCAACACTGGGTCAAAATTGGGGAGAAGCTTGAGAAGGTATCGCCATCTGCAGTAGATCAGCATTAGCGACCACATTTGGTTGCAATCGAAACAATACGTCACCAACCTGAAGGCTGGAATGTCGGGGGACTGTGCTCAGGTTAAAGCAGTCTCGAGCTTCTCGCGGCATCGTCGCAGGTTGTCACCTTGAACGATACCAAAGTCGTCGTTCATCATGACGGCAAGCCAATGGATCTGACCCATCGTCATCACGCGGATGTCTCCGACAGTCGCGGGGAACGGCGGTGAGGGAAACTCGGTTCCGAACAGCACGGCAGGTGGTTGAACCGGAGGGAAACCTGGAAGGCCAGGACCTTCACGAACGTTGGACTTGAGCAGTGGCTGGAGTACCTGCTGTGGCAGTAGCTGGGCTACCCCGGCTTGGCGGTTGCCGTTGAACGCACGCCGCTCGCGGTTTCGCATACTGATTATATCAACACGGAGGTCGACCATCCCCCCTTCCACCCGCTGCTGTCTGGCCTCCATCTGCTGCAGTCTCGCATCAATCAGCTGCAGTCTCGCTTCAATCGAATTGAACCGACGGTTGTAGCGACGGTCAGCCGCCTGGATCATTCGCCCAAGGCCCGCGATCTGCTGCCCAAGGTCCGCGAATTGTTGCCCGATGGCTTGCTGCATAGGCGCGAGTACAGCCGCGTTTGGCGGCTGAATGCCTTGGTACTGCCGCGACACAACAGCATCGACGTAGACAGCGCGCATGCGAAACTGTGAATCAATAACCTCGTCGGGTGTAATGTCGGAATGCCCAAGCAAGTAAAGTCGCTCTTGGAACTCCTCGCTCGCTGCGGCAAGAACGCCGTTATGGATCGGATCGTTCACTGCGATGCCTGCTGCGACGACACCTTGAAGACACGCTTGCGCTGCTGCCCCAGCGGGTGGAGCAAGCGCTGGGATGTTGACGGTGAACATGGTGGCTCGTCCCGCTGATGGAGACGCGTGATGGCTCGCGATGCGCGGGGTTGAAGAGGGAATCGGAAGTGAGAAGCCTGCGATGGGGTGCTGCACGTGGGGAAACTTCAAGACCATCACTCTTCTGTCTGATACGAACAGACATAGGAAACTATCCAACGATCGGTTCGTACCAAACAAGAACGAATGAAAGGGCGTTTTTAGTGTGGGCCACGTAGGGTGCGCCTTTCCACCCCGGAAAGGCATGCGCTTATTGCACGACTCTATCGCTGCAAATGCGGGACCGCGAAGCACGATCGCGGTT